>PITA01003454.1:0-139298 GCA_004023965.1 Spilogale gracilis | reverse complement strand
CCACTCTAAGATACCACCTTACACCAGTCAGAATGGCCAAAATTAACAAGACAGAAAACAACAAGTGTTGGAGAGGCTGCGGAGAAAGGGGAACCCTCTTACACTGTTGGTGGGAATGTAAACTGGTGCAGCTGCTTTGGAAAACAGTGTGGAGATTCCTTAAAAAATTAAAGATAGAGCTACCCTATGACCCTGCAATCACACTACTGGGCATTTACCCCAAAGATACGGATGTAGTGAAAAGAAGGGCCATATGTACACCAATGTTCATCGCAGCAATGGCTACAATCGCCAAACTGTGGAAAGAGCCAAGGTGCCCATCAACAGATGAATGGATAAAGAAGATGTGGTACATATATACAATGGAATACTATGCCTCCATCAGAAAGGATGAATATCCAACTTTTGTAGCAACATGGACCAGACTGGAAGAGATTATGCTGAGTGAAATAAGCCAAGAAGAGAAAGTCAAGTATCAGATGGTTTCACTTACTTGCGGTGCATGAGGGGTAAACTGGAGGACAGTGGGAGAAGGAAAGTAAATGGGAACTAGGGTAATCTAGGGAGGGAAACGAAACAACAGAGACTTTGGACACAAAAACAAACTGAGGGACTTGGAGGGAGGGGGGTGGAGGGATGGGAGAGCCTGGTGGTGGGTACTGGGGACATATAAAGTGTGGAGCACTGGGTGTGGGGAATGGGGAATGAATCTTGGAACACTGGAAAAAAAAAATTTTAGGAACAATAATAAAAAAAAAAGAAACAACATTTCTAAAAATCTTGAGATATAGTAACCTTCAGAATGGTTATATAGTCAACATAAACTCTGTTCAATTTGTGAATTCACTGATTTGTCAGATTTATCTGGTTTTCAATGTATTTCAGTCTTTTATTGTCAACTTTCTAACAAGATCAGACTCATGAAAACAACATGACAGTTTTGACAGACATCTGTTTACTTTTCAGTTTGTTTCCTTGTTCTGATTCACTGGTCTGAAGAAGCCTGGATTTAAGTAGCAAAGGGGGTAAATGTGAACAGCACACTAAACTCTCCATCTTATTAGAACTCTTAACATTACATACCCTTAATGGTACTTTCTGGATGAAAATTAAATTATTCCAGAATCACTGTCTTTTAAGACTCATAATGGGGAGAATGATTGTTATTGTATGTTGAATACACCCAAGAGTAAATGAGCAATCAATGAGTTATCATCAGTGCACAATACTATCTCATTCATTGGTTCAATGGAAAAAAAAGATAACTGATGGAGAAGAGATCAATGTTGATTATGAAAAATTATGTATGAATGAAAATACTGACTTTTATCAATTCAAAAGAATCTGAAAATAAGTTCATATTTTCCACCATCACTGTTTTTTTACATATTTCCAATACAGTGACACACTTTGATTAAAACAATAAAAATAATTGGATTTAATGTTGAATGATTTTCACTCAATTTTTAAAAAGAAAAAATGGCATCAATATTGACTGGTACCATGGAAACTTATATAAAGAACACTGGTGAGATATTCCAGAATTAGAGCCCATCCAAAATCACTTGCATTTCCTATAACTAAGTGAGTTTTATGTCATGAAAACTGATACTTAGAAAGAGTAAGACTAAATTTATTTTATTCAACTATATTTATGTAAATTAAAAACTGGATAAATCCTTGGAAATTCTCCTTCTAGGTACAGACCAGGAAACTGAAGTTCCAAAAGGTAAGGGACTTGCTTCAGTTAAGTGAGGCAATACCTTTCTTAAATTCAGGTATCCTACTTCTTATACTACCATTTCCCAAAGGGTAACCCACAAAAGATTACCACACCAAGGGATTAATAACCAAAATATATAAAAGAACTCAACCTAACAGCAAACAAACAAACAAATTAAAAACCAGGCAAAGGACCTGAATAGACATTTCCCAAAAGAAGATATACAAAGTCCAATGTTATATGAAAAAAATCATTAATTATCAGGAACATGAAAATTGAAACAATAAGATATCACTTCACATTTATTAGAATCAAAAGAAGAAATAACAAGTATTGGTGAAGATGTGAAGCAGAGGCAACCTTTGTACACTAGGAATGTAAATTGGCCCAGCCATTATGGATACAGTATGGACATTCCTCAAAAAGGTTAAAAATAGAACTACTATATGATCCAGTAATACTACTTCTGGGTATATATCCCAAAGAAATGAAATCATCTTTTCAGAGATATATCTGCACTCCCATGTTCATCACAGCATTATTCACAACAGCCAGATATAAAATCAACCAATAAAAAACCAACTAATTGTCCATTGACAAATCAATGGATAAAGAACAAATGGTATATATATGTAATGGACTATGTTCAGCCATAAAAAAGAAAGAATGCTGTTATTTGCAACAACAACAATGAACCTGAAGGACATTAAGCCAAGTGAAATGAGCCAAGCACACAGAGTTGAACACTAAATGATCTCACTTGTATGTAGAATCTGAAAAAAAACTAACTCATAGAAGCAGAAAGTGGAATGGTGATTGCCATGGGCTGGAGGTGGGGGAAATGAGAAGATGTTGGTGAAAGAATACAGACTTTTAGTTATACAGGTTGAATAAATTTTGGAAAGGTAAAATACACCATGGTAACTATAGTTAATAATACTGTATTATATAACTGAAACTTGTTAAAAAGAATACATTTCAATTGTTCTCATCACACATGCAAAAATGAGAACTGTGTGAGATTGTGGATATGTTAATTAGCTTGACTACAATAATAACCATTTTACACATATCACAACATCAAGTTGTACACTGTCAATATATGTAACATTTATTTGTCAATTTTCCCCTTCCAAAGTAGAAAAAGAAAAGTTAAAAAAAGGGGAAACTTTGGTTTTATTACCTGAAAAAGTGAAATTGTACATATTTTCTTTGTTTTTATTTATTTTTAATTTTTTTAGGGTGTCCCTAATTATTCTTTAGCTGTTTTTCCATATAAAGTTTAGAATTAGTTTGTTTAGTGAAAAAAATAAATAGCTTACTGGTGTTGGTAATTTCATTGGTACCATATTTATGAATGAACTTAGAATAATTATGTTTATTTTAATGTGTCTTCCTATTCAAGAACATATGTTTTCCTTTTTTTCAAGACTTATTTTGTGTTGGCAATGACTGTTTAAAAGTTGATTCCTGTAAGTTCTGCACATTTCACATTGTGCATATTCCTAGAAACATTATGTTAATATTTTAAATTGGATAATTTCTTCAAATATGTTGTATATGAAAATTATTAATTTATATAGGTTGTTTTTGCATATCTATGTCCTATAATATCACTTTATATTTGTATTAGCTTTTTAATTCTCTTTAGTTTTTCAAGTATACAATGTGTCACCTTCAAATGTGATAGATTTATCAACTAGTTCATTTTTTTCTAAGTTTTTTTTTACTGTATTGACTAAATAAAATATTTAATTATAGCAATGAGAGTGGGCACTTGTCATTCTTTTTTTTTTTTTTTTTACAGTAATAGACATGCCTCCAAATGATTCCCCATCTAGTATGCTGGTGGCTTTGAGGTTGGGACTGACATATTTTATAAAGTGAAAGAAGTATCTGTAGAAATGTATTTTGCTCATTGTTTTAATCCATAATGTTGTTAAATTTTCAGTTACTATAGAAATGATCTGTGGTTTTTCTTTTTATTTTTTGATCTGTGATTTTTCTTATAAATATTAGTATTTTAATTTATACTAATATTGAAACATTCAATTATTGGAAAAGTAATAACTATATAAAAACATTCAATTCTTGGAAAAGTAACACCTATATAAAAACTATATTTTTAATAAGCTGTCAGTTTCTATATATCATTACATTAAGAATTTTCATGTAATGAACCATAAATAAAATTGTTCTATAATTTTCTTTCTGATACAGTTACCGTCCTGTATTTTTATCCAAGTTATAGTCATTTTTACAGGATTTAGAAATATTTCTTTTCTGTAATTGTTTAACTGTTTTGAGTAAGCTTTCAGTTGATATAGAAACTCAGTTTGCTATAATACTGTCTTTTTTGTTTTCTAATTAATAGATGTTTACTGTAACTTAATTGGCAATCAGGATGCTTGAGCTTTCCAAACAAAGTTCAAACCTATTTTGAAAGCATGGAATTTATCTTTCTAAGTGGTATTATGAGAATATTCATGAGAACTCATTCTCTTTTACACATACTGTAAGTTAATTACTAAAGAAAGGGATGGGCAAAAATATTCATTCACTTACTATACATCATGATAGATAGCAAAGGAAGAGGGAGTGTAATAATTGTATGATAACATAAAAGAAAATAGCTCTGGATTTCACCCCTGAAAACACTGAAAGCTGTCTAGCTGCTTTCATAGAGCATTTGGATCAGCCTTCCCTCTATGGTCTGGCCAAAGAATGAGTATGTTTCCTGTGACACATTTCAGAAAGAGCTCGTAAGGAATCTTCTTAAGATCAGAACAAGATGAAAGAAGCAGCAAACCATACTCTGTTTCTCTATTTTCAGTCTTTCTGTAGATGAGGGAAATGTGTAACCTCAATTTCAAATATGTTCAGAGATCTGAGTAGTAACTCACTATGTAGAAATTTTAATTTCTGGGTTGACACTCTGTTTTACCCAAGAATGATCAAAAATTTGGAAGCTGCACAAATTTTAATCCAAAGAGAGGAAAGTACTAATTTCAATTAGCAAATTTAGAGGGAAAGTGAGTTTTATGATGCTAAAAGAGACAGTGTTTGATTTCCTGCTTAGAATGTTTGACATCTTGCACAATTTTGTCCATTTATTAGAGGCTGGACATTCAGAAACAAAATAAACAAAGAAACAAAAATACCATGTTTCATATTTATGATTTTTTTTACATCACTGACAGAAATTTATTCTCCCATTAAGTAAGACCATCACACTCTGAATTGTCTATTGACAAATAAACACAAGTCATTTAATATAAACATATATAAGTCTGATTTTTGGGTTTTAAAGGTAGTCGTTCTATAAGCAATTGACTAATATTTCCCCAGACCCCAATCTCAAATTGCCCAACTACTGGAAAATACTACTGAATAGTGTGTTCTTGCCCTGGAAATAGATTCATTTCCTAAACGTGGTGTGGCAAATACTAATTTGGGGGCTATAAGAGATTATTAGTACTCTATATAGATTTAACTTCTTCAAATACAGTCTTTATCAAGAAAGGGGTGAAAATAAATATGTACTTTATAGGATATAATGCTTACAAATCAGAATATACCTTAGTTATTTCTATATAAAACATACTTTGGTAATGATGAATGAGAATCTCTGTTTTGCGTTATTTTTTTGGAGGTGCTTCTGGCCACACAAGTATCCAAGAATGAGAAAACGCATTTAACTCACTGAGTCTTTTGGCAAGGAAGACAGTTACCATTTTGCAGGGGTGGGGAGTAAGAACGTGGCCAGCATAACCATAATGACTGAACACTTAGCAGGCAACTGATACCAATAAAATACTATTGTTACAATGCACAGCAAACACCTATATTGAAAATTTTGTTGATTGGGATTTAGATGGAGGTAAAGCAGTATTACCAATCATTACCAAAGGACAAACTTTAAGATGTTTTATGAAACCAAAATAAGGAGGAGAAAACTGAATTTAATATAGTACCGTTTGTATGAAAATGACAAAATGGGATTGATAGAGACCTATACCTATATAAGTATAGGATAGCCTCTCTTCTGCAAAGAATCCCAAAGAGCTGTACCCTAGTCAGAGTAATTCATAGACTGGGAAAGTAACTTGGAAGAAAGTGAGGGACAGGGAGCAAGAAAATGAATGGAACACATTCTGGAGAAAGCTTCCATTCTGGTGACAACAGAGATGGTGGTCCTCTGGGTAAACACCCAGATGAAAGAGTCTTTAGTCAAGCATTAGTTTTTGTTTAAAAAACAGACATACATTGAATACAGCCTTAAGTAGGCATCCATTCAGACTGATTTCTTTTTCTTTTCAGCAGGATTGAAGTACAAATGTGAACTCTCAGCTATCTTTTGTATTAAGAAGAAAAAGGAAAATTGTCCAGTTTTTCTTCAACAGCAGTGTTTATCTATGTTCACTGCAATCTTGTCTTTTCTCAATTTGATGGAACACACATCTGGTACCTAGTGTGGTGCTTATTCACCAAGAGAGGTTCAGGAGAAAACTGGTTTACGGTTGGCACTAACACTGAACCCATCCTGATGGCTCATCATGACAATTAAAGTTAATGTTTTCTGATTATTCTTTTGTCTCCTGAAAGTTCACCACATTGATATTTAAAGAAACTTTAGTTTCTCAAGGGTAATGCATTAACCATCAGGATAACAATGATAGACACAATTTTCTAGTGTTAATAGAATTTGTCACTAGAATGAGGCGGTTGTTCTCCCCCATGTTATGTGTGTGTGGTGAGAGAGCTAGTGAGGAATGAGTAGTGTGTGTGTGTTGGAGGGGGCTTGGTTAGTTGTTGTGGTTGACTCCCTCCCCCCCTCCCCCTTTCCCTGACATAGCTACAGTGGCTGCTCCCTGGGCCATACGGAAGTGAGGGACATGGAGGTGGAGAGCTCTGAAGAGCCCCCAAAGTTTCAATCTGCAGCTGACAAATAGGCTCATCATAATGCACTGGAGCTAAAACGTAGGGACTACATCAAAGGCAGCTTTCACAGTTTGTGCTCCTCTGTTCCATCACTCCAAAGGACAGCAGGCACCATGGGCCCAAATCCTAGACAAACCCACAGAGTATATCCACTATATGCAAAGGAAAAACTGCATATACTAGCAAGACATTGATGACTTCAAGCGGGAGAGTGCTCTTCTGGAGCAACAGTCCATGCACTGGAAAGGCAAGATCAAGTGTCCAATGGCAGACCCTCCTCAGAGAAGAGCCTCTATACCAACGCCAAGGACAGCACTATCTCTGCCTTTAATGGAGGCTCAGACTGCAGTTTGGAGTCAAAGCCCAAAGAGACCCAAAGCAGCAAGAAGCTCCAGATGGGGGAGGCCAGCAATACAAACTGTCCGTCTCCTGCATCGTCTCATCCTTACTTTCCATTCATGCTCAGGACCCTCAGAAACGTTTAAGGGACTTTTTTTTTCTTCTTTTTTAATTTTTAGTTTTTAATTTTAATTTTTACATTGAAGCTCCTGGCCAATAGCTCTCATTTTCCTCCCCCATTTCCACCATTTTTTTTTTTTTTTTTAACATTTGCTTTCAGGGATTCCCTGTTACTGCCAGGAATTTTTAAAAATAAACACCACAAATTGGCAGCTGCTTCTGAGGAGGACAGACAAGTGGCTAGACCTCTGAGCACACTGCCGTGACCATGCACCAGCTCCTCCAGCCCTGCTGGGCAGAGGCTCGGAGGACTCCTGCCTCTCCCACCTTTCCTCGCAGGCCATCTTCGCTTCCATTTGATAGACTTCGTAAATCTGTGGACTGCTCTGCTTTAAGAATATGACTAGTTTGAAGTAATCATAATTAATTCCCTTACTTTTAATGTTTTTTTTTTCTAAAAATCTATTTATCAGTCTTATTGAAGGACCAGATCCTTGAAAAAGTTTGTGGTGTAAAAACAAGAGGGGACAGATTTGCAGCACAGGGACTCTGTTTCACTAGCGCTTGTCTCAGCCAGGCTTAGGGAGGGCTGCATGACACATGTGGTATGTGCGGGGGATAGCGGGCAGCAGTAAAGTGGTAGCTGCCAGGGCTTGGGTGGTGGGCTTGTAGTGGGTGGGATAAGAAGGAAGGATCTGGTCAGGTAAAGGTTCTGTATTGACAGCCAGTAATGATGCTTTGATATTTATTTCCTGCTACTGAATTTGAGTGAACTGTCCCTTTTCCTGATGACATCAGTATTGCAAAGCCACAGATTCATAAAGCAGTGATCAATTTTTTTTTAAAAATTGCCATTACACATTGGTTCATCTGAAAATATCCAACATTAGAAAGCCCCTTCTTTTCAAAAGTTGTTTCCTTGCCATGCAAACCTGATTGTATGACTGACCTAAACTTTGAAGTGGTATATTCTTTTATTTAGAGGTGGATGGATAGCTTGGATTCTTAGTATATCGCTCATCAGTATAGTCTTCATTTTCTCCATGGAGAGAATATGAATCTTTTCACTAGTCAGTTTTCCATTGATCTCCACCAAATTCTTTGATCTACATCATCCATAAATTTTTCTATGCCTTGGGAATGGCTAAATGTAATGCTTGTCAGATTGGATGGACTGAATTTACCACCAGCATTCAGGGTGAGATCCTTAGGTTTAACATACATGGCCTGGCCTATTTTTGTGAGTTTGGGCTCTAATGACAGTTCAGCTTTCAGATATTCCACACCGTTATTTTGGTCTTCAAGTTTTATGTGGAATTGCTGATGTTCCGCCTATTTGCTATTAGTGGTAATGATGGAGAAAGGGTTTCACCCGTTGTAGCCACTTACATGGTGTTTCTTGGGGGAAGACAGTAGTCTCTGGTTTTCACAGATGAAGAAACGTCCCTCACTGGATGCTGTCAAAAGACTCCTGTCTTTTGGAAATGAAAATCCGTCCCCAGACTATTTGTTGTGTTGTGTTATGATGTGATCTTTGTACAGGTTCACCCACCCCATACTACCTTTTCCTCCTCAGCCTCCCTAGTGTCCCTAGACCAGGTAAAGAAGTCTCAAGTCCAGGGCCGGAAAGGAAAAGAGAGTCATTATTGGTGGAACTACAGATCAATCTCCCTTGCTGATTCTACCAGGGTTAATTGGGTACTTTAGGCACAGCTCTCACTCAGTTCAGGAGAGGAAAGGGCCTGCTAGAAATGTCTTCTGTTCCTGGTTTGGGTGTTGGGAAACGCCATGTAAAACACCTTGGTACTCTGTTCCAGGATCCCAAACCAGTTTGCTGTCTTCCTAACAACTTTAAGAGATTTCCTTTTGTCGTCCCTTCCACTATTTCTAGGGTTTTGAGTTAGATTTAGCAGTGAGGATCACAGAGAAATGGGTATCTGTCACATTGTGCTGCAAATGAGGTTTCAGTAAGTGTTAAGCCACACAGTAAGTTTCATGGTTTCTTTCTACAGGTGCTCCTGAGATTTCTCCCTTGAAATGTAATTGCATGGAACATTAAAAATAAACTTCCAAAGATATTGGATATTATAGTATTATTGACATTCCTTGTCTATAAAAGACCATATTCTAGGAAAGTCTAGAAAATTCAAGGTTATAACCTGGTGAAGGTAAACAAATCTAAGTGTGGAATAGCCTCTCTGATTACTATCAAGAGAATGGCTATTGGGTTTCTTAACTCCCATAAATTAAAATATACCTGTTTATCCTGAACCCCTGAGACAATTTCCTGAATCAGGTGAATAGCATTGGCCTGAATATCTACATCACTGTACTAAAGAGAGAAACAGCTTATTTATATTGTTAATCATACTTAGGTGATCTTTTAATTTTTATATTTTAATCCTTTAAAAATCATAAATTATTTCTGACTATTTAATTCAAGTTCTCATTTCCTTAATGAAAGAATAGTTCTCCTATCTAGATAGTTTTCCAGTCAAATAGAATAGTCAATCAGTAGGTAGTCAATTAATTACCAACTGAGCCCTATTCAAAGATTATCCAGTATAAAAATAGGTGAAAGGTATGCTTTGTTTCAAAATGTTTATCTTTGAGGCAGCTGAAAACATTTTGCTATTTTGCAAATGAGACATGTTCTTTTTTCTTTTTCATAGTCAGCTTTGCATCCTGTCATTTTTACCTACTTCAAGCAGAAGGTGCTAATATTGTTTTACATAACACACCAGAAAGTTTAAGATACATGTGATAGAGATATGCAGAGGAGGCTGACATAGATAGTTTCCAAAAGAAGAAACTATAAAGAAACTGGCTCCATGTGGAGTTACTGAAATAACAAAAGATACTAGGTGTGAAAATAAAAAATACTGAAAACATGTCAAGAAAATTTTAGTACTATTTTTTTTTACACCTGAAACAAGACAATTTTAAAACTGAAACTTTAAAAGAGAATTTTAAAAGTAGCCCTGTAAAATGGCCTAAATCAAATTTGGCAAATTTCACCTTATTCTCTTCATAATTAAATAACTCAGTGCCTACTTAGTCTTTTTCCTTTAACTTCCCTATTTCTAGATAGCTTTATCCTGGCAATTTCCACCATTATAACTGATTTTGTTCAAATGTTGAGCTCACAAGACTCCAGAAAGGGGAAGTAAATTCATATTTAATGATCGTCTACTCTGTACCAAAGATTGAATTCACCACTTTATATCTCCTCCTCCTTTATTATTATTGTTCACATTTTACAGTGACAAAAATGAGTCTTAGAGAGGTTAAATAATTACTCTTTGACCTCACAACTCAAAGTAGAGAATTTCAAATGAAAATCAAATTCTATTTCTAAGACTATGCTTTTTCCCTTAAACCATACTACTTTCCATTATATCTGATCCTCAAATAACATCATTTACTTTCTTGGTCCTTAAAATTATTTTCTGGTCCTATGAACTGTTAAGTAATAATTAAGTATTTGTGGAATTCCCCTGTTTATAAACATTGTATATTCATGATAGAGTCTAAGATTGGTACATAGTTGTTTATTTCCATTTAGTTATTCACTTAAGTATTTATTAAACACCTTTTAAATCACAAACATCATGTTGGGGACATAATATGAAATCATATTAGCCCCATCCTACCATATTTCATTATGTATGATCAAAGGTAAATTTATCAATAAATAATGATATTATTGAAGAAAAGCTCTAATTCAGAGATATAAGAAATGTTATTTGAGCACGACACAAAGAAAAAAATATTAATTCTCAGTATATAGATAAGATGTCATGGAGAAGGTGCCATTTGTGTTGAACTTTGAAGGATGAATATGCATAGAATATAGGGAAAGGGTGATCCAGGCAGATGGGGAAACACAAGGAAAGTCACCAGAAACTAAATTACATGATGTATTCCAGATATAGCAAAGGACTTGTTTGTCCTAAGGCTGGAAAAGCATGAGAGAATGTGAAAGGGAAGAGACTGGAGAGATAAATTGTGAACAGATTATAAAGAGTGTCCTGTATCTGATGAACTCTGATGACTTAGTTAAAGATTTTGAAGGATTTTAAACAGAATTTTATAATCATAGCCATAGCTCCTTACTCTTATTAATAGCTCACATCCTAAAGTGTTGTGATATTTGGATCATCATATTGCAATGTTTTTGTATTACAGTGAGTTAGCAAATGTTCTCCTTTACAAAATAAATTAGTGAGGTGGTAAGCTTATCCTTTTAAGTCTTTCTCTCTCATACACCTAGATATGCTTTCTTTTTTTTTTTTTTAAGAATTTTACTTATTTATTTGAGAGAGAGAGACAGACAGAGACAGAGAAAGCAACAGAGAACACAAGTGGGGAGGAGAAGGAGAGGAAGGCTCCCTCTGAGCACGAAGCACAAGGTGTGGTTTGATCCCAGGATACTGTGATTATAACCTGAGCCACAGATGCTTAGCCATTTGAGCTACACAAGTACCCCTCACATATTTTTTTTACATAGGAAAATAAGAAATTAGAGTTAACTAGGTGTTGCACATGACTGGCAGTGTATTTGATCACATCAACATTATTATTTGGAATCCTGAATAATGTGTCTCATATGAATGTGACCAAAACATTACCGCAGAGAAAAATAAATAAATAAATAAAAGAACCAATCCAGTAGAATAGTGAAGACAGAAAATAAATCAGAGGGGACAAATGATTTTCATTAATAAGTATCGTTTCCTATTCTCTATGTTATTTGTGCCCTAATTGTGAAGTCCTTCTCCTTCTCCAAGGCAACAAGTGGACCCAGTTCTTCAAAGCTGGAGCAGGAAACAAAGTTGCCAAGTCTTTGGCTACGGCCATGGTCATACTAAGTACCATTTGACACTAGTGTCATGGAACTACTTGGCAGTCCCTCAAGCTCCAGATTATCCAGTCTCCATCTGTAGATCTACCTTGAATATCCTACATTGCCTGTGTCCAGAATATGTATGCATTGTCCTTCCCATTACTACATTGTAAGACAATCCTTTCCGCTGTCAATGGACAGCCACTATGGATGTGAGACCTTGCTCCGTTCCCCCATTTAACCACTTCAGATGAATGTTGTGCCACCAACTACTCTGCCTTCATTTTGAAATTAAGATAGAATCTTGGACTCCTATCAATGAACTCATGATAGGAGATGTGTCACTTGGACCTGACTGAGGTCTTGCTGGATGGGCATCCAATATTTTTATTTTAATAACGTATTTATTTATGCGAAATCTGGCAAACTGTGAGAATTTTGTGAAATAATGCATAGAAAGTCCATAAGGAAAAGTGCCAGGAATGCAACAAGAGTGAATAAATTCAAAATCTTTTACTGAGCCCAAAGTGAAATACCACCTTATCACCCTTCCTCTCAAACTCTACAACTATTTAAAATTATTTTTTATATGACTGGGAGGTCCCTTTTGCCTCTGATCTTTCAAGTCCATAGCACACATAATACAACTGTTCTGTCATGGCATGGATCCATTTTACAGTAAAGACGGTGAACCCATGGTAGTACTTGAAGGGACATTTTCCTCTATTTTTTTTTAAAGATTTTATTTCTTTATTTGACAGAGATAAATACAGTTAGAGAGGGAAAACAAGTGGGGGGGGCGGGTGAGAGAGAGAGAAGGAGGCTTCCCGCCAAGCAGGGAGCCTGATGTGGGGCCAGATCTTGGAACCCCAGGATCATGACCTGGCCAGAAGGCAGATGCTTAACGACTGAGCCACCCAGGTGCCCCCATTTTCCCCTACTTTTAAATTCATGCATATTTTATTAGAATTTTTACAAGTAAATAGATAGCAATTAGCACATAAAACTTTGGAGAGAAACTGCAAGGGTCATTGGATATATTACAGAAATCAATTTTCTGATATAGTAAGTGATTGATTATGGACAATGATCTCTGTAAAGTTTCTCAAAAAGTGCGAAAGTTATTTACATTAGTGCTTTTTTTTTTTTTTTTTTTTTTTTACAGAGAGAGAAACACAAGTAGACAGAGAGGCAGGCAGAGAGAGAGGAGGAAGCAGGCTCCCTGCTGAGCAGAGAGCCCAATGCAGGCCTCAATGATCATGACCTGAGATCATGACCTAAGCCAAAGGCAGAGGCTTTACCCCACTGAGCCACCCAGGTGCCCACATTAGTGCTGTTTTAATGATGCTGTGAAAATTAAGGCATTCATTTTGGAGCAATGCGGTGGAATTAACTTTTAAAGGATAAATCTTTTCATACCTTGGCAAATAGGACTACATCATGCATGAATGATTAGAGTTGAGAGGGACCACAGTGATCACATGGGTCAGGCTTTCGGCTCAGAGGCATTGCCACTGAGGCAGAGAGAAAAGTGAACTGCTGAGGAGCATGAACTATGAAATGGGACTATCAAACTATTTTGATTTTATTCCAAACTAAATATCTGCATGCGTAGAACAAGTGATTTAACCTCAATTTCTTTTCTTTATGATGAGGATTACTAATAATGGTGTGTAATTATTAAAGCAATTTTATGGTTGCCAGATAAACTATAGAATACCAAATTACATTCGAATTCAGATAAACAACAAAAAATTTAAGTATGTCTCTAATATTGCATGGGGTAGCTATGAGTTTATCTGGAATTCAGATATAATGGGCATCCAATATTTTTATTTTAATAACGTATTTATTTATGCGAAATCTGGCAAACTGTGAGAATTTTGTGAAATAATGCATAGAAAGTCCATAAGGAAAAGTGCCAGGAATGCAACAAGAGTGAATTCAATTAATGCTATTTGTATTATTTTTTCTTATCACCTATTTGCTTTCCATAAGGCCACACTGCTATTCTATTACATTTTTTAAAAATTATCTCCCATCTAGATTAAAATAGAGGCAGATTCCTATACAGGCAGCAACTTTGCTTGACTAGTAATCTGTATGAACATAGGAAGTACAGAGACATTTTCATATCAAACAGACTGGAACAGAGTAATTAGATAAAAGTGATATAAACCAACACACCCACAAAAATCAAGTGTTTCAAATCCTGGGAATGACCATTGGTTTATCTACTTCTTAAAGGTTATTATCTGAGATTATCCATGCCATAGTATTCACTCTCCATTTATTAGTGTGGGTAAATAAAGCTTGATTGCATGAAATGGCCTCCAGAAGCATCTGTGTCCTATTTCCTCATTTTAGAAGATTACTCTGAATTCTAATGGTTCAGTCCTTCCAGCACTATTTCATTTAAGAGATTACAGAACTAATATTGTGTTGTAATAGTAGTATTTCCTGTTTGGGCTTTAAAGGGCAATTTAGCATGTAATCTTAGCAAAAAATTATGAGTGAGGATAACATATGTCAAAATACGTAGGATTAGAGATATGATACAGATTACTAGAATAGAAAAAAATGTGAGTAGAAAGGATGGTAAAAAAAGAAACTGTTGAGAGGTGTGGATACAGAAAGAGGTATGGGCTTTACCCTCCACTCTCCCAACCTTGCAATGGCCATGAAAAAATAGCCTGTGAAAGTCAAATGCAAGAAAGCTGACTGCTCTGGTCTCCTTGTGGCATGAACTGAAGTTCTGTGAAATCTTGTGTCTGGGGAAAGACATGGGATGCCTGGCTAATGTGTCAATGCTATAAGACTGAGTCACATGTTGTTGGGGGAGAGGAAGAAGCTGTGCCCTTTTATTTAACTTGAGTGCTTCAGTTATCCAAGGTGATTTAAATTAGGGGAAAAAGTACTGACTTTTGTGAAGAAGCTGACTGAAACAAGTGGTCATTACATATTAAGACTTTCTTTCACCTTTATTTTATATTATGAAGAGGAAACTCATGGAAAACTGTCCTATTTTTTTTTAAAGATTTTATTTATTTATTTGACAGAGAGAGAGATCACAAGTAGGCAGAGAGGCAAGCACAGAGAGAGAAGGAAGCAGGCTCCCTGCTGAGCAGAGAGCCCAATGTGGGCCTGGATCCCAGGACCCTGAGATCATGACCTGAGCCAAAGGCAGAGAGGCTTTAACCCACTGAGCCACCCAGGTGCCCAAACATTGTCCTATTAAAGTTTTGCAATATTTCATCATAGTCTACACTCAGTTGTGTTTTTGTAGATATTATTTCTCATAACCAAAAAATCCTTCTTTTTTTTTCTAAGATTTTATTTATTTATTTGACAGAGAGAGAGATCACAAGTAGGCAGAAAGGTCGGCAGAGAGACAGGAGGAATCAGGCTCCCCGCTGAGCAGAGAGCCCAATGTGGGCCTGGATCCCAGGACCCTGAGATCATGACCTAAGCTGAAGGCAGAGGCTTTAACCCACTACGCCACCCAGGTGCCCCCAAAAATCCTTCTTATAGATACTGTTTCTCCTACTTCCAGATGAGAAAATGAAGAATTAGCAATACAACTAAACAGGTCAATATCACTCACTTGGGAAAGGATTGTCAAAGGCAGATTCAAATGCAGGATTGCCCCCCTTCAAAGTCCATTCTTTTCCACTCTACCGTCCAGTACTATCTTTATTTTGGCAAAGTGTTTTTAGCTTTTAAAAATTGCTTTAGCAAACTGATATGTGACTTAGAAAGAAGAGAAATTTTAATCATCTAGTAAAAGGCAAAACCATAACCCATGTATTTTCAATGACACAAACATACCACTTCCCATGATGTGAGATATCTTACTACATGAGTTGGCCTCACAGAAAGCCAATGAAAAGATAAGATAATGGCTAAAGAGCCACTGCAATAACTTATTATATAGAATTAAGCAACTAAGTTACACGTTAAATAAGCAATATATACATACCACAAATTTCATACTAACTCATCATGTATTTCTAAATAAGATATAGCTACAAACATAAAAATAGGAAGAGAAAAGGAAGTGTTTTTATTGGACCATCTATTTGAAGAAGTCCTGGAATTTACGTGTAAAAATTGTTAGTAATTATCTTGTCCTTTTTACAGGTTTAATGATTTAAATATGAGTAATTTTGTTATACAAAATATGTGGGTCCTAATTTTAGCAACACTGATAACATAATTTAATTTAAATTTATCAACTTAAATTACTGCATTCATCACTATCACCCATACAATGAATATACAATTTTAATTAGAATTCAAAATATTTAAAGGATAACATTATCAAATAAATTTAAAAGTAGAGATATATATGAAATTATTTCTGGAGAAACTACTGACATACTCTTTAGAGTTGAATAATAATACCAAATGGCCAGTTTTACTGATAATTTTTCTATGAAATTAACTATTTTGTTGTCCTCAAATAATGGCATAAGTGTTATGGTACAGGTACAATCTTATCTCACTCAGCTCTAAAATTGCAGAGAATAAGGATAATAAAAGATTTGTTATAAGCTAGAAGATACTAATGTGATTTGATTAATTCACTGATATTAATTTACTTATCTAAGTCTCGTATTTAAGGACAGTAATGCTGATATAATATTTGTTCTACTTTCAAATAAAAATATTTTTTAAATTCCAACTTGGTTTTACCAATGACTGATAAAAATCATCATATCCGGGTGGTTGAAAGGTTTCACTGAATGAAACTTTCTGCAGACACCGGTTGGACGGTTAAGCATTGCAAGAGTACCTGGGCATTTCCCATTACGCCAATGAATCCGGTACTTACTGTCACAGCTACCTTATTCCTTCAAATCTTCAAATCTGGGAGGGTCAATCTGTCTCTTCCTGGGGAACTTTTCTACTGAAAGTGGTATCGCTTTAAAAGAAGGCATAGCAGGGCACCTGGGTGGTTCAGTTGGTTAAGCGGCTGCCTTTGACTCCTAGGATCAAGTCCTGCATCAGGCTCCCTACTCAGTGGGGAGCCTGCTTCTCCCTCTCCCTGCCACTCTGCCTACTTGTGCTCTCTCTCTCTGTGTCAAAAAAATGGATAAAGTCTTTATAACTGGATTAAAAAAAAAAGGAAGAAAGCATAGCAATAATTTTCCAAGGGGTTATCTTTATTCTTTCATAACTAGAAAGAGAGACTTCATGGAAGAGATGTTAACAAGCAAAACAAAGAGGTTATAAATATGATCACAAATCAATAACCCCTCACGATAAAAGGAACAAGCATGGAACATCAAACACAGGTGCAAGTTATAAAGCATTTTTATTTAAAAATGGAAGATATACTAATCTTAATATTTTCACAAGATTTATGTCCACTACATGGACTAGAGAACACAGGACTTTAGATGGCTGTCCCCATCCAAAGGAGCTGGTACATGCAGTAGGACAGCACGTCATTCATTTCTCTACACTATTTAATCTACCGTGAGCTTTCCTGATTCATGTTCCCTGTAATTTTAAGTAATTTTAACTTTAAGGGAATTGTAGGAAATGATATAGGGGATGGCACAAAATATGTCTGTTCTTCATTTCATTGTTAATATTATATTTGGCACGTGTCAATGAGAAAAAAGAGCCAAGAGCTTATTTAGCTATGAATAATTCTACTACTGTGGTATTAAAATTGTCTGACTACTTTCTTCCCTTCTCTTCATCCTCTAAACCTTCAGTATTTTTGAAAAATTCCCTCCAAGAATGAATTTACTTGAATAAGCCAGAAGCTGGGAACAACTTAAGCTATAAAATAGTCTTTGTGCACTTGACACCATCTTATTATTTCTTCCCAAACCGAAACAATATTAATGCTATCCCCTTTGGTGTAGAAATTCAATGATAAAATGAGGTAACAGTGTATAAATAAATGTAAGGGAGGACATATTACTTATATATTTAATTTTTTTTTTAATTTATGTATTTTGAGAGTGGGAGAGCGCAGCAGGAGCTGGGTCGAGGGCAGAGGGAGAAGAAGGCTTCCCACTGAGCAGAGAGCTAGATGTGGGGCTCGATCCTGGGACTCCAAGATCATGACCTTAGCCAAAAGCACTTAACTGACTGAGCCACTCAGACTCTCCTTATTTATATTTTTATTAAACACTTTTTAAAACTTTCATTCTTGGGGGGGGGGGGCTGTCTAGCTCAGTCAGAGGAACATGTGACTCATGATCTAGGGGTCATGGGTTTGAGCCCATATTGGGTGTACAGATTACTTAAATAAACTCAAAATAAACAAATGAACAAACAAACAAATCTATGCTTTATTTTGCTTTTAATTGTCAAATAAAATCTAGTAAGATTTGCATGTAAAATAACTCTGGTGGTTTGGGCACGTTTATTTTGGAACTCAGTGTAGCCTAATGGTACCCTGATCTGTCACTAGAGCTAAAGCCCTGATTTAAATATCCTGCTGTGACTGTAAGAAATTCTGGAGATTAGTGAGCATCCATACTTCCTGTCATCACCACCCTCCACTCAACTCCATCAACACTTAAGAGATGTCTTATCTTTATCCATTTCCTTTCTATTGTACTTCTGTGTCCTGTCACCATAGAAATATAAAAGGAGTAGGTGTTAATAGTGCTGTTTCTATAGAGACAAGAGGTATTGAAAAGACTTCCTGGCTTTGTCCCTTGTCTCCTGTTGTGAATTACTGGAAAGCCAAATGGATGTCCCTTCCACTGAGTGTTCTTTTACATAAAAATTACCAGATGGTCATCTTATGAAATGCTTTTGTTTATTTTACCCTTTTTACTTTTAATTCTAAAAGCATTGTTACATTTGTTTTTGTTTTTGTTTTTATTGGAGATCACCTGTCAAATTCAATGTCTTCCAGCGTGTTCTGGACAAATTTCAAAGAAGATGTATTTTTCTGAATGTATAATGAAACTTCAAAAACATGATGAATTAATAATAAAATGTGTGTTAATGACAACAGTTTCCAAACCAGCATGTTCCTTTACTCAGTTGCCACTTGCAACTACTTGTTCCCCTATAACTTGTAAATAAGCTAACATCTGGATTTTGTTTTTCTAGAAGTGGTATTTAAGCGACAAGTAGCATATTTAGGATCCTGGTCAGTGTGACTGGATTCAGAGGTCTCATTCAGGTACAAAGCACAATTTGGAGAAATAACTTCAGGTTATAGATGTATCCATTAATTGTGACCCCTGAAAAAGACCACTGGAGACCAGAGTCAAAGCCAAGCGGCAAGGGTCGTTCACTGTCAGGTCCGAACCTGGGCCTCCGTGGGGACGTTACCAGTAACGCTCAGAGACCCTGAACAGCAAATTTTTCAGCTTTTTATAGGTAAGGACAAACAAGTTACAGAGAAGTTGGGGAATTTTTACAGTTACAAGCACATGATTGGTTGACATTCTCCCTAGTTTGCTGGTCGCCTTACGACTGGCCTTGGCCTGCCAGCCCAGCAAACCCCAAGGCGCCAGATGGTCAGGTAGGGGGCTCTGGGAGTGGTCACATAGTCACATTCCTGGAGCTACATAGCTAGGCTCAGGGAGTGCTCTCGGAGCCACACTCCCAGAGCCAGATGGTCATTATCTCTCCTTCTTAGATCTGAAGGCGCGGGGAGAGGGTGGCTATGGGGGGGGCGCTGCTAGGGTTTTTCCACTTTCTTAGGGTCTAGCAAGTGAGTGTACAGAAGCCAGGTGGCTGTTAGGGGTATAAGGCATAATGGTCCTAATTTTATTTTTCACGCTTCTCATAATAAGCAAGAAGGAAAGTGGTGATAACCATGTACATATAAGTGCTGTTTATACTCAGGGTTCTATTATATCTTCCTTTCCTCCCTCATTCCCTTCCTTCCCTTCTTCCTTTCTCATTCCTTCCTTCAATCTCTCTCTTTATACATATGTATATCTATATACACATACAGTTGGCCCTTGGATAAAATGGGTTTGAACTGCACAGATTCAATTATTTTGGGATTTTTTTTAATATAGCACAGTACTACAAATGTATTTTCTCTTCCTTATGATTTTATTTTCCTTAGAAACATATTTGGTATGTGATAATTGACTGTTCACGTTACCAGTAAGGCTCCACTCAACAGTAGGTTGTTAGTAGTTAGGTTTTTAGGGAGTCAAAAGTTATACAGACTTTTAACCATATGGGGGGTTGGCACCCCTAACCTCCATGTTGCTTAAGGGTCAACTGTATAATATAAATATATGCATTAAAAAAAATTGAACCCTGTGGAGTAGGAATTCTTGACCTAATTTACACATAATTAAGATTCAAAAGGATGGACTATAGCCAACACGTAGTGAGTGATAGTGCTACCAGGTTTTCATTTATTTATTAATTATTCAATATTTAGCATTTATTATATGTCACTGTACTTCACATTGGTAATTTATCAATGAACAAAAGAGACCAGATGTCCTCATGGAGCATAAATCCTCACAGTGGGACATAGTAACAAGCAAAAAACATAATAAATAACTTATTAAGTATATTGGAAGAAGATAAATATAATGGCCAACAAAGAAAGAAGAGAGTAAAAGGGGGTTGGGTCCAAGGATGTAAGAGAGCAAGGAGAAGAATGAAATGGAAAATTAAGGTAGTAGCCACAGAGAAATTGAGATCTGAGCCCACTAAAAAAAGACCTGGCTGGCTCCAGAGCCCATCTGCTTTCTTCCATTACAGCCACTTCCCTAATAAGCATTGGTTCATTTCCAGTCAAAGTTTGTTATTCCTCATCTGAGGTTAAATTGATAATAATAGATAATGAAACAATTTAGAATCATACATGGATTGGTTGATACTTTTCTAAAAAATGTTTAAAAACCATTGTGGGGGTAGCTGGGAGCACCTGGTTGGCTGTCAGTGAAGCATCTGCCTTGGATTCAGGTCATGATCCCAGGGTCCTGGGATTGAGTTCCACATGGGGCTTCCTGATTATCAGGGTGTTAGGACCTGCTTAGCCTAAGGGCAGCCATGACAGGTTCTGTAATGGCCCTGGTGACTTAGGCTTCTACTTATCTATAACCCCTTGGTGGTTTAAGCCTTTACAAGGTCTGTGTCGGGCTTATCGGGACAAACAGGATTAGGGCGATGCATCTTGCTTCCGTTCTTGGAATTTTAACTTACCTAACCAGGTTATAGGCAGTTGACTTGTGAACTGTGAGAAACTGCAAGAACTCGGAGAATTACTGCTTACTGTTTGAAATGCATATAAACCCCTAGACCCTTGCATTCGGGGTCCTTGCTGAAACCCACTGTGCCTGGTGGATGCTTGGACCCCAGCTAGCTGGAAATAAACCTCGCTGTGTGGTTTGCATTATCCTGAGTGTCCTCGGTTTCTCTTTGCGGAGGCGGTTGACACCGGACTTTAACACAGGGAATCTGCTTCTCCCTCTCTCTTTGCCTGACACTCCCCCTGCTTGTGCGCTCTCTCTCTCTCTCTCTCTCTCTCTCTCTGTGTCAAATAAATAAATAAAATCTTTAAAAAAAATAAAAACTATTGGGGGATGAAAACTTATCTGTAAACTTTATAGAGACTTGGCAGGATTATCTAATCTTTCTCAAATTCTGACTTCAATTTTGAGTGTGACAACATAATCTTGAAAAATTATAGTTTCTCCTTGGGAATTTTGAAAAGAATCCATTTTTCCCCAAGGCATTATGTAGCCTGGTCTACAAAAACCCACTGCTTTTACTTTCCCACTGTGTTTTGGTATTTCTTTACACAGATAACGATGGCAAACTTTCCGTTCCACCTTAGGGATTCTCTCTGTCCTCCTTACCTCCTGAGGTTGAGTGCTATTCTGTATTCCAGTAGCACTGTGTGTATTTTACTTTTTGTAAATTGTGTATACTTGTCTCTCTTCTTGTCTCAGCTTGTCAGCTACTTAAAATTAATGCCCATGCCCAAATTTATGATATATAATATATTT
This sequence comes from Spilogale gracilis, assembly GCA_004023965.1. Classification (NCBI taxonomy): domain Eukaryota; kingdom Metazoa; phylum Chordata; class Mammalia; order Carnivora; family Mephitidae; genus Spilogale; species Spilogale gracilis. The sequence goes on along the minus strand of PITA01003454.1, from coordinate 117,364 downwards.
ATGCCAGTACTTGTACAGAATAAATGCTCAATAACTCATAATTATGAAAACATAAGATAAAATTTAAAAAGGAACAAATGAGAATTTATACAAAGGGTAACACTTGACCTAGATTTTGATATTATTTACATCAATTCTTTTATCCTGATATCCCTAGCCTAATTTAGACATTCTTTTCATGTTTGGTCAATCCTAGAGTCAAGGTTTCATTATAACTTCCCTAGTGTTGTAATTTTATAACTCGTGTGCATACAGTTGCATAATATTGATTTGTCCATATCTACTGAAGGAAATAGCACTTTAGTAAAGGTTAAGATATAATTGAAAGAACATTAATGACAAAATCACTTCCATGTACTTCTTAATATACTGCGTATGAAAGCCAAGCATTCAGATTTTTGAATCACACTATAAAAGAAGTAAACCAATTTCCTATAGTACTGCAATTATGGAAGTACTATTTCTTTTCTTTTCTTTTTTTTTTTTAGCTTCTCTACTTCTTGAATATACATATATTTTTGTATTATTGAGAAAGAAAAGGTCTTAAAAATTTTAAATTAAGCAAAATACCCATTTTCAGAACAAAACTTCATCCAGTAATCATAGATTTATAAATTATACTTTAACAGAAGTCATCTAATCTGATATGACTGGTACTTGTGTAGTTGCTGGGGTACTTAAAAAAGAACAACAAACAACAATCCACCAAAATAAACATCAGTTAAAACAAGATAAATTTTTTTTTTAATATACAACAACTAGGACCCTGGGTGGCTCGGTAGGTTAAAGCCTCTGCCTGCCTTCAGCTCAGGTCATGATCTCAAGGTCCTGGGATTGAGGCCTGCAAACAGGCTCTCTGCTCAGCAGGGAGCCTGCTTCCTCCTCTCTCTCTGCCTGCCTCTCTGCCTACTTGTGATTTCTCTCTCTGTCAAATAAATAAAATCCTAAAAAAAAAGCTTTAAAAATATATACAACAACTGTTGGGGACAGCGTGATCCGCCCCTCCCGCCATGCCGCAAGCCACCAGAAAACTTTGGTGGAGGTACCCATGAATGTGGATGAAAGTCCCTCCAGGGTTTCCCCACCAAGAATCTGGAAAGACAAGTACCCTGTGGGCTGGGGCAATATGTCCTTTGTGTCCCTGGGACGTGCACCTGGGCAAGCGCTCATCCAAGGCATGGAGAGCAATGATCCTCCCTCAAAGTGAAAGAGCTCTGCAAAGTTGCAATCACTGACACCAAAAAATATTTGTTTCCATTGTTTCTTGTCTGTTTAACTACCATAAATTCTTTGACACTATTTCTTCTTACTTTACTTACTCAAGTAAATACTTTTGTTTCTACTTATCATCATTAAAAACAGTTTAATCTTAGATATCCTGCAGCTCTATGGAGGAGATTGTCAGGGCTTTTAAATGCTTAAATAAAGGGCTTGATATAAAAAGTAAAACTATGCTGACAAGGACATTGCCACACACACAAAAGATCCATATTAAAGAGTTCTGAATCCAGTCTTGGAAAAATAGGCTTGAGCAAATGCTTTTACCTTTGCAAAAGAAGTTATTTTTCTCCTGATGCCAAACAGACTAACTTTTGGTCTGTTAATACTCATTGTATTAATTATGTAGCTAAAACTTTGTACATAACTCATCTAAGCCTTTCAATTGCCTTCTTGTTTGTAAGACCTGCTTAAAAAACACCATATCATTAGTCTGCCCTTTATTTTTTTTTAAAGAGTTTATTTATTTGACAGAGAGAAACACAGCCAGAGAGGGTACATAAGCAGGGGGAGTGAGAGAGGGAGAAGCAGGCTTCCCGCCGAGCAGGGAGCCCGATGTGGGACTCGATCCCGGGTCTCCGGGATCATGACCTGAGCCGAAGGCAGTCGCTTAACCAACTGAGCCACTCAGGCGCCCCTAGTCTGCCCTTTATCTTCTAAGCACCAAATGTAGAAACTGTAAAAAACCTTACTGAGCAACATGTCCTTGGTTTGGCTTTGGGAGTTAACTCTGAACTGTAGATAGGTGCACCTGCAAAAACATGTTTCACTGATCAAAGCACTATGTTTCTCTAACACAGACACTGTGTAATCAAAAATCACTTTCTTAAACTTTAACCTAACTGCAACCCCCAACCTCTTACCTTGGAATAATAAAAAACTGGGACCCTTGACAGTCAAGAGAGACAAAAACAGTAAAGAGACAGAAACAGAAGCAAAGACAGAAACAGTAAAGAGACAGAAACAGTAGAGAGACAAAAACAGTAAAGAGACAGAAACAGTAAAGAGACAGAAACAAAAGCAGAGACAGAAACAGAAGCAAAAAGAGAGACAAAAGCAGAGACAATGCCTGAGAGCCTAAGAGCCAGAGAGCCTAAGAGCCTAAAAGCCTGAGATCCATAGAGCCTGTGAAGAGAGAACCTGCGAAGCGAGAGCCAGAGCTAAAGCCGATGCCAGAGCCAGTGCCAGAGCCTGCTTCATAGGTCTCTCCTGACTGACCTCGGGTCTGTCAGCTTGCATCAAACCTCCGTGTCCGTGTCATTATTTTTGCCTGCCAGACATCCCTTGGTTCGGGACTCACATCTCTGCTGAGGCTGGTCCCTGGAAAACAACTATACATTAAATAAGGAATAGAAAAGAACAATTATTAACTATTTTATAAAAAGGGTAGAGGCACAGAAGCTTACTGGAAAGTATCTACTCAAAGCCAGCATTTCAGGCAGAATAAATGGATCTGCCAATATGTTTTTAGATAAAAGAGAGATTTCTATGGCATGTCAGTAAATCATAGAACAGAGAGTAGATACTATATTAATTACTAACTACATTTTAAAACTAGTAATTTTGAATTTGTAATGATATTATTTCTGGCATGAAATGTTTCAACTTTAAAACCTGGATGTGTGATAACCAAGGAATACACTTACTGGAACAAAATATCCTCTTCATTGGTTTCGCCCAATGGATGGTGCATTTTGGGCTCAGACTTTTTCTGAAATGTACTTTCCCCATGATTTTCCTGATAATTACAGCAGGAAGAAGGTGTGCAGGAGGACAAAATAAAACCTGCTCAGTGCTATACAACACGCAGAGATAGCAAAATTCTGTAGCAGATATTTTTGACTGTATTGGACACAGAGGATCTATACAACTTCTGGGAAATTACAAATAGAGACAGAAAAATATAAAAGTAGATTTTTTTTTTTTTTTACTTGAGGTGTGAACTTTTTGCAACCATGAACCTACTTCTCTGCACAGCAAAAAGCCACCTTCTGATAAAAACATAGCCGGGCCAAAACGTTAAGCAATGCAGAAAAAATAAACAAAACCTATACTGGGAGAAGAGAAATTTAGATGGAACAAGAACAAAAGCAATTTCCTTAAGACAAAAACAATCAACTAGCTACATATTTCTCTATTCCCAGGAATAGCAGAGTTACTTGGTGGAACAATGTAAGGTTAACAGTGGACCCCTATCTCACTATATTTGAAGTTGCCCAACACACATTTTTATGTTTAAGATTATGGCTTGTAAACCGTACATAATTCTCATTATTTAAAATGTGCTTGGTTACTTTCAATTTATCCTCTTGTAGCTTTACAAAGTCTTAAGCTAGAGCACTTTTCACTGATCACAAATGAAGTTCTCATGAGCACCCCTGCACCCAGAATGGTGCCCAGAAGGACTTGAAGATTACAGAAAGGCATTGGGAAACAAGTGTTCCACAAAGTTTACCAAAATATGGGTGGGACACATGTGTTTTCTAATGACTTCTATTTATTTTCTTCTAAGATATCTTACATACAGTCAAACTTTACCAATAAATAAATGTTAGTTTCCTTCTCTATAAAATGGGTAGAGTAATAGAAACTCCAATACATGACTGAGGGCTCTATCATCTTTACTACTTTTTTCTGAACCAAAACGTCCTAATTTGGATAATAAATTATATGGTAACTCTGTGATTATGAGGGGAAAAAACCTTGCAAATGGCTTTAGTTTTCAAATATTCTCTTTCCCTTGGAATTAAATATGTATTGTTTATTTCCATTTTTCTATACTGAAATACTGCCAAGATCCAAACACAAATAATATTTCTTTACATATCTCTTCCCTACATAGTGTTTAAATGCTTAATAGGACCTAATAGGTGCACAAGGTGAACTGTAACATCACCTACCCACAAGAAGCTCTGTACCTTAATAGGTAGTTTGTCATTTGTCACCGTCATTTGGCAAGCAAGGTTTCTACAACATTTAGACAACTGGTCTGTTGTATTCAAACTGTACTACAAACACTTTTGACTATATTCACAACAGCAATAATAGATAAAGTTATACAGCACTTGTCCTGAGGATATATTGCTTCAATTATTTTATTCTCAAAAACAATAAGAGTCACTCTGATGATATTAGGCAGTTATAAAAAACAACATCATTTTCACTCTTCAGATTATTTCAACAATCATAGAGGACTCTTAACAAGGCAATTTTGTAAAGGTAGTCCTAAAGACTTGATGTTCTTCGTGTAGAATATCTGGTCACTTTTGTTTATACCTCATTTATGAGATACATGTCTTATAATGAGATGTATGTCCTAGCATTTTTCTCAAAAGGAAAATGTATATGTGTATAGCAAATTTTTTATACTAAGATTTTTTTAAAGGTTTTATTTATTTATTTGACAGAGAGAGAGATCACAAATAGGCAGAGAGGCAGGCAGAGAAAGAGGGGGAAGCAGGCTCTCTGATGAGCAGAGAGCCCGATGTGGGACTTGATCCAAGAACCCTGGGATCATGATCTGAGCTGAAGGCAGAGGCTTAATCCTCTGAGTCACCCAGGTGCCCCTATACTAAGATTTTGAGTGGGTTAGTGTTCTCTAACTTGATCTATACCCAAAAAATATTTTGTGGCAATTCTCATCTTAAATATTTCCTACAATAATGCTAAACATCAACATAGGCCACAATGTATGTATTCCTGTGTCTTTGTTTCATCAAAAATCAGAAGGTAGGTTTTAAAAGGTAGATGAATGACAAGTGTTTTCAATGGATTCCAAAAGACCAGCCTACAGCACTATACTGAACTGAATCACCATAATATGCTGAATGATTATGGAGACTTTACGTTTGTAGTGTGATGTATGCAACATAAACTTTTGTTCATTTTAATATACAGTCCTATGACAAGCAAAACTGACATCTGCTGGTCTACTTCTTGCAGAGATGAATAGATACTCTAAAGTAAATCAAAATGCATGAACACGTGGTTTTACCACAGGTTCGTTAGCTAAGCTTGCTTATCTGATTTACATTAGTTGTTTGAACTCAGTTTAGAGTTTAATTTTTATTTTTTCTCACTGACCAAAATGATATTAATATTTCCTTTAGCTTGAACTAGTCTTAATATAGGTTTCTTCCTGACCCTAGGCCCTGACCTCACTTTTCTAAGAGCATTTACCTAAGTAACTTGTAAATTCCCCCGCCCCTTTGAAATGTAATCTCAAAAATATTTTTAAAAGCTACTTGCTAGTGTTCTTTGAGTAGGTTAAATTAACAAACACAGGCTGCCTATCGTGTCCCTCACTCCAGCTCTTAAAAATTTTCCAGTCTTTTTTTTTCAGTAGAGTTGAGCTTAGAATGAGTTCTAGCCTGTCTGTCTCTTGTAATATTCTTGAATAAAGTCTTCCTTGTCTAATTTTTCTATCTGGGTTAATATACTTCACATAATAATTCACACAACTAAAAATACAGGTCATTTATCGTTTAAGGTTTCAGCAAGTTAGCCACCTCACTATCCCAAAGCAGACCTTCAGAAACCATCTGTTGAGAGGATGACAAAGCACTTCTAGACAGGTCAGTTTTGTAATGTAATGACCAAGGTGAAGCATGTCAAATGAATTCTTCAAGTGTGTTCAATTAATAGCACTGTTTAGGACAAATTACTCTTTGGCCAGAACTTAAGATTTTTAATTAAATAGAAGACTGATTTTGCAACAATTGTATTTATAACTTAATACAAATTGAAGAATGTTTAATGAATTTGCTTCTATGACTAGATATTTTATTCATTGAATTAAAAATAAAGTATCTCAATTCCTTGCTGGTCTTTCTTATGATTTCCAGTCAGTACAATGTTTATGCTTTATCTGGTGTGGTATTTGCTTTCATCTGAGGATCATTAAGGAACCCTGTCCATTTCTCTTCATAAGCACAGAATTTGAAAACAAATTGTTAGACAATACCACCTTGAGTAGGTTGAAGACAAAGCACTCCTATGTATGCATTCAATAGACTTCCAGCTCAGAACAAAAAAAGTAGACCTCGGTAGCTGCTTTGTAAAAGCCTTCTATTTCAGTAGTTTGTGTTTAGCTCTTTACCACAAAATGAATCCACCTGGAATACCTCACAACAAACGGAATCAGGAGAAGGAAGGAAAGAGAGGATTCCTTTTATTCCAATGAAATAAGACATCCATAATTTTCTTTTTATTTTTTTTTTAAAGATTTTATTTATTTGACAGAGAGAAACATAGCCAGAGAGGGAACACAAGCAGGGGGAGTGAGAGAGGGAGAAGCAGGCTTCCCGCCGAGCAGGGAGCCCGATGTGGGACTCAATCCCGGGTCTCCGGGATCATGACCTGAGCCGAAGGCAGTCGCTCAACCAACTGAGCCACCCAGGTGCCCAACATCCATAATTTTCTTAAAGATAATTTTTGTAAGTATACCTATTTCCTCATAGTAGCATGCTTTCCTTTTAGACTTATTTGATAATAATTTAACTAACAATATGATCATGATTACTTCTGGCTCTGAAGTTTCTCTGATTGAGCTGGAAGAGAGTTTTCCTCAAACTGAAAAATAATTGACTCCAAAATGAAACAAAAAGAGAAAATGCTTTTTAGGTTAACATATCACTTGGTAAACATTTTCCTAAGGGATATGAGAAGTCACTGAAATACTTCTAATTACCTTCTCTGAAAGTAAATATTTTGGTGAGACCTCATGTAATTATTTTTATTTACTTTAATTATAAAGGCTTTTTAATCTTCACTTTATGGTAATATTAAAAATTTGTTTTCAAAGATTTTATTTATTTATTTGACAGAGAGAAACACAGCTAGAGAGGGAACAGAAGCAGGGGGAGTGAGAGAGGGAGAAGCAGGCTTCCCAGCGAGTAGGGAGTCCAATGCAGGGCTCGAAGCCAGGAATCAAGGATCATGACATGAGCCAAAGACAGTAGCTTAACCAACCGAGCCATCCAGGCACCCCAGTAGTATTATAATTTGATGTCTTTAAAATTTGAATGAATCTTCTTTACACTGACAGACTCTAGTGTAGTAGGGACAAAATGCATTTCAACAAAGGTAATATTCCCCTTTGAGGATCCTATTGTTGGGAAACACACTTCATTAGACACAGTGTTTATACAAAATACAATTTTGTTTCCTTCTGAAAAGCAGAGTTCAAGTGAGATTGGGGGATGAAACTGCATAATATGTAAAAGTATTTCAACTCCCGGGCTAAAGATTATTATGTCAAATGATTTTTCCTCCTTAGACTGGGTTTCCACATGTGCAAAAGACCCTGTGTTATTTATTTCTCTAATAAAGAAAAAACAAGGGTAGCTGATTTTTTTTAAAGATTTTATTATTTACTTGACAGAGAAACATAGCTAGGGAGGGAACACAAGCAGGGGGAGTGAGAGAGGGAGAAGCAAGTTTCCCACCAAGCAGGGAGCCCTATGTGGGGCTTGATCCTGGGATCATGACCTGAGCCGAAAGCAGTCCCTTAACCAACTGAGCCACCCAGGTGCCCAAGGGTGGCTGATTCTAAAGCAATGCTCTACTATCATTTTTACCTTTTTTCTTCAGGTTAAGTTTTCTTCAACACCATATTCTGGGATTTAGGGAAATAAGCAAGAGACAGTTTACAATTGGGCTGAGCAGTTGAAAGGGAATGGTAGCATGCTATTTAAGATCAGTATGGCTCAGAGTTAAACATGTTAAGTCATATCAGGATAGATTTTGAACAGGAAACTTATCCCATGGAGATCTGGGAAACACTGCACTTCTAGTCTGGTGCAAGGAGAGCTTGTGCACACGAATTAGTGGCTACTCGTTGGAGTGGCAGTCCTGACTCAAAACCAGAAAGAACAAGAGAACATGGAAGATCATAGAATTCAAAAATGGTGTGCTTGTGTGTAAAAATATTAATTTAAAGTGCTTTCATTTTGTCTTCAACTTATATAAGGCAAATGTTATCATAATCACCCATTTGTCAACCAGAATTCATGAAAACTGAAGCATTAAAAGAGAAATATAGATGAGGGGGGAAAAATAAGTAATAGGGTGGGTGTGGGGTCTGCATGAAAACCAATAATCTAGAAGTCTAAAAAGTCAAGATCTAAAAATTCCACCCTTGAAAGGGGGAAAAATTCATCAAATCTAGACAATGCTATTAACTTATCTTAGTCCCAAGACTGTTTATTACCACTGATCTCAACTATTCTTCCTCAGATGATTTAGGAAGCCTTAAAGATTAACCTGTCTTTCAACCAGAAGATTTCGACTGCTCTTCTGGTTGAATTTTGTCTGTGGAGGACATTGAAAAGTCCACAGATATGGACAGTCCTTGAGACTGATCAGTAAAACACAGTACCAATTTAATAATTATTCAATGTCAATCCCATTTATAATTGCACCCCAAACCATAAAAAACCTAAGAATAACTCTAACCCAAGAGACAAAGGATCTGTATGCAGAAAACTATAGAATACTAATAAAAGAAATTGAAGAAGACACAAAGAATGTGTTTTCCATGCTCATGGATTGTAATAACAAATATTATTAAAATGCTTATGCTATCTAGAGCAATCTACACATTCAATGTAACCCATATCAAAATATCATCAACTTTTTTTCACATAGTTGGAACAAATAATTCTAAAATTTATATGGAACCAGAAAAGACCCCGAAGAGCCAAAGAAAAGTTGAAAAAGAAAATCAAAGCTGGTGGCATCACAATTCTGGACTTCAAGTGCTATTAAAAAGCTGTAATCATCAAGACAGTATAATACTAGCATAAAAACAGACACATAGATCAATGGAACAGAATCAAGAACCCATAAATGGACCCTCAACTCTATGGTCAACTAATCTTCAACAAACTGAGAAAGAATATCTGATGGAAAAAAGACAATCTCTTCAAGAAATGGGGCTGGGAAAATTGGATAGAAACATGCAGAAGAATGAAACTTGACCATTTCCTTACACCACACACAAAAATAGACTCAAAATGGGTGGAAGACCTAAATGTTAAAATCCTTAAGGAGAACACAGGCAGCAACCTCTTCGACCTCAGCCGCAGAACTTCTTGTTAGATATGTCTCAAAGACAAGGGAAACAAAGGCAAAAATGAACTACTGGGACTTTATAAAGATAAAAATCTTTTGCAACACAAAGGAAAAAATCATCAGTACCAAAAAACAACCTATGGAATGGGAGAAGATATTTGCATGTGACATATCAGATAAAGGGCTAGTATCCAAAATCTTTAAAGAACTTATCTAACTCAACTTCCAAAGAACAAATAATTCAAACAAGAAATAGGTAGAAGACGTGAACAGACATTTCTCCAAAGAAGACATCCAATGGCCAATAGACACATGAAAGAATGTTCAAAATCACTCAGCACCAAGGATATATAAATCAAAACCAATTTCAAAATGAAATACCAGCTCACTCCAGTTAGAATAACTAGAATTAAGAAGTCAGGAAATGACAAATGTTTATGAGGATGTAGAGAAAGGGGAACCCTCTTACACTGGTGGTGGGAATGAAAGCTCATGCAGCCACTCTGGAAAACAGTATGGAGGTTCCCCAAAAAGTTGAAAACAGAGCTACCCTATGACCCAGCAATTGCACTGCTGGGTATTTACCCCAAAGATACAAAAGCAATGATCTGAAGGGGCACATATACCCCAATGTTTATAGAAGCAATGTCCACAATAGAGCCCTGATGTCCATAATAGCTGAATGGATAAGGAAGATGTGGTGTGTACACACACACACACACACACACACACACACACACAATGGAATATTACACAGTCATCAAAGAGAATATGAAATCTTATCAATTTGAAACTATGCGGATGGAACTAGAGAGCACTATGTCAAGCAAAGTAAGTCAATCAGAAAAACAAAACTATCATATGATCTTATTGATAAGCAGAATTTAAGAAACAAGGCAGAAGATCATAGGGGAAGAGAGAAAAAAAATAAAAAAAGATGACCAGAGAGGGAGAGAAACCATAAGAGACCCTTTAGTCTTAGGAAACAAACTTGCTGGAGGAGAGGTGGTTGGAGGGATGGGGTGGGTAGGTGATGGACATTGGGGAGGGTATGTGTATGTGTAAGATTGATGAATCACAGACCTGTACCCCTGAAACAAATAATATATTATATGTTAATATTAAAAACTAAGAAAAAATTTTAAAAATAATTAAAAATAATTAAAAATGATTGAGTAATAGAGGCACAGTAGGGGTAAAGGAGTTAATTTACTTTTCTTGTTCAGAATGTGTTAAAAAACAAAATTCAGCGGCACCTGGGTGGCTCAGAGGCTTAACCCTCTGAGCCACCCAGGCACCCCAACTGACTGAATTTTAAAGATCTTTTTGGGTTTATTTAACAATTCATGAATTGGGCACTATTCTGTGGAGCAGATACAAAGAAAGCAGCTGTGAGGAGTTGTACAAAATGAAAAACTTTTATAGGCAGAAGGGAGTGAGAGAAGGAAGTTATACTAGTAAAAAGTGGATGAGTTATGGCAAGGTCACTTTCCTTTAGGGGATCGCAGTTTACCTCACTACACCTGACCAGGTAATTCCTCATTGACTGGTTTAAGATTCCATTTCAGAGAGATGAAAACTGTAATTAAGTTGGGACCTAGTTTGGTGATGTAGACCTTAATGTAAGTGACTCCGCTTTGGGCCCGTTGTATGTTTTTAACAGATGAGATGAGCTAGAAATAATAAGAATTGAAATTGGTGCCCAGTCAGATATTTGGACAACTTTCATTTCATCATCTGCTGCATAACTGAACAGAGTATAAATATGATATGATTTTCATTGTATCATTAATGAAAATGGGGTCTCAGGGATTATCACATTCTTCCTTTCTCTCCATGTATCATTGTAAAATTATTAAGTGATTTAGGGCATCACCAAATCAAAAAGTAATCCATATAATGTTGTCTTTCAAATTATGATTTATTGTTAAGTTCAACAATGGGAAATTGGTCAGCCTGGTAGGATGATTTGAAGGTAGAGGTCCCGAGCTAGGGTCTGTTACTTTCTAGCTCTCTAGTTATACAGCTTGGAGCAATTTATTTCACCCCTGTATCTCTCCTTAAAATGAAACATGGTACAAATGCCTACTTTAATGACATGATTTATTGAAAGCACTGTATGAAGTGTAAAGTGATGAATAGATCTTAATTATGATTATTGTCAAATTCATATAATGGATATCATTCAGGTACCCTTTTTCAACTGAATATGAAAATAAATATTTTGGCATTATGTAACATTTCACAGAGGAGCGTATGGAGAGAATTTTTAAAGAAGAAATCAATGTTATGGAATTCAAAGACCTACGGCATATTAGATTATTCCTGTTTTTTTCAAGGATATTTTTCAGCATGCTTATAGAGGAGACAGAAGAAACTCATTTTTAAACACTTGAGAATATTGGCAATAAATAAAAAATGTATTTGAAATAAAATCCTGCGTAAAGACTTTAAGATGAAAATGTTTTAGGTAGTTAAAAAATGTTGGGACATACAAACATTAGGACAAGAATAGACTGAATATATTGGCATATTAACACTTTGTAGAATATGAAAAAATATTTGAAATTTATTGACTGGTGGCAAATATCTGAAAATATTGAAAGAGCACAAGAGGCTGCTGATATTCAAGTTTAATATAGTTTCCAACTTTGAGACAGGTTATGCAATACACAGAAAGCAAGGAACATCATACTGAGATCAAGTGAATTATGTTTATTCTAATTTAATTCTTGACACAGTGTTTAAATACAATAAATTGCTTGAGAATAAAAATAGACAATGCACAATATTTTAAGAGACAGTTGAATTTAAAAAGTTGCTATCCTTGTGTAAGTTTTGGCTGTAGTTCTTACAGAAATTAAAAAATCTAAATGGTCCAAAAAGAACCCAGATAAACTCTTTTACTTTGGACAAAATTAGGCAGTCATCCAGAAAAATAGTTGCTTGTGGATACACAGATGTAAGAAGTGCACTTTCATTTTTCAGCAACTAGTGCTAAAAAATAATTTAAACTAGCTTAGCAGAGTTTGTAATAGGACATTATCTTCAAGAGTTGCATCATCTTTAAATACTCTAAAATTAGACTAATATGGGTAGATCCACAGATCTCAAGGAGAAGAGCTATGGAGTATAGATTATGATATGAGGGAAGATTTGGGAAATCCTAAATGAGTCAGAAATGGTGCCAGAGATAAAGTAAGCAGAGGATCAAAGACTACATAATACATTAGATAAAAACTCATGGAACATGCTATAGAAACAAACTTTTTTTTAAAAGACAGGAAAAACAGGGTGCCTGGGTGGCTCAGTTGGTTAAGCGACTGCCTTCAGCTCAGGACATGATCCTGGAGACCCGGGATCGAGCCCCACATCGGGCTCCCTGCTCGTCGGGAAGCCTGCTTCTCCCTCTCTCACTCCCCATGCTTGTGTTCCCTCTCTAGCTGTGTTTCTCTCTGTCAAATAAATAAAATCTTTAAAAAAAAAAAAGACAGGAAAAAGGAAGGGAAAAATGAAGGAGAATATCAGAGGAAGAGATGAACCATGAAAGACTATGGACTCTGAGAAACAAACTGAAGGTTTTGGAGGAGTGAGGGTAGTGGCGTGGGTTAGCCTGGTGATAGGTATTAAGGAGGGCACCTATTGCCTGGAGCACTGGGTGTTATACACAAACAATGAGTCTTGGAACACTACATCAGAAACTAATAATATACTGTATGGTGACTAAAATAAACAAATAAATAAATAAATAAATAAATAAATAAATAAATAAAATAAAAGCCAGGAAACAAGAATCGTTGCTTTTGATTAGTCAATTCATGGCTGTCTAAATGCCATCACCCCCCTAAGAGTCAATTTGCCAGAGAAATATGAACATAAACTTGTACCCATGTCTCCATGTTTTCTGTCAGGTGACTCTGACTTTCCTTATCACTACTGACTGAACCAGAAATTTGCAATTGACACAAAGTCAGCCATTTAGAAGCTAAAATTCAGCACCCTGGGATGAACTTAAAGATTTACTAACTCATAAGAGTTCACCAAAAAGGGACATGGACTTAGTATAAGCTATTCAAAAGTTTGGCTTAGGGAGTTTGTGTCTTTTCTCAATGAAGTCATGATTCTAACCTCCACTGGTGACATAAATGAAACATAGCAAAGCAAATGAAAACTATCAAGTAATAAATGCTCATCCACCTAAGAATGATAAGACTATATGAATCCCATTATCAATGACAACAAGTTTTTCCACTAAAAAAAAGATAATAAAATAAGCAGAGAAATTTACCTTTCATTTTTAACTCAAAGCTTTGTGTAATGTTCCACAGTGTTTCTTTTAATATGATAATATATCCAGTATAATTACAAATTCAAACAGAAAATGAGGAGGTTTAGAAAAAGAAAGGAAGAATAACAATTTACGTATAATTGTTTTCTATTTAAAGGAGATTCAAGAAAATCATCTTTAAATAAACATTTGACTATTTAACTGTGCCTTTCTCTAATCCTTGTTTTGTTTGGAATAAAGCATACACTTGACAAATTTCTAATTGCTAAATATATTGAGCAAAAACAGCTGGAAAAATGTTTCATAATCTGGATTCATTGTTTACTATAATTCTGTGCTGTGAACTAAAAGAAAAATCCAAAACTGTCATATTTGTATTGCTAACTGTATCAGGGGACCTAGAGATCATTTTTAATGGACAGTTAAAAAAATATATATTAAAAAAAGACTACTTGATTGCATCTTAAAATTTGTCAATACACAGAAGCAGTATGGCCCAAACACATATACAATCACATCCGGCTATCTGGTTTCCAGATGACCCAAACAAATACAGCAATGTTTTCATTCTCCCAGTTTTTAACATTTTCAACTTTCATAAGTATTTGTTAAGAAATACGTTTTGCGGGTGCCTGGGAGGCTCAGAGGATTGAGCCTCTGCCTATGACTCAGGTCATGATCCCAGGGTCTAGGCTATCTGGGCTCTCTGCTCAGCGGGGAACCTGCTTCCTCCTCTCTCTCTCTGCCTGCCTCTCTGCCTATTTGTTATCTCTCTCTCTCTGTCAAATAAATAAATAAAATCTTTAAAAAAAAAAGAAAGAAAGAAATACATTTTGCTTTCAAATCTACTGCCTAAAATGTTCATCATCACAGTCAGTGTCAGATTTGGTCTAAAAATACCCATTTATTTTTGAAGAAATTTTTGATTAATTTTAAATGTATTTACTTAAAGCCTATCATTTTTAAAATTACTCACCATACACAGTAATTTATATAGCTACAGATAAAGCAGAAATAAGATAAATAAGAATAACTAAAAGGAATTCTTTAATCTTGTTACAGAACTCAGATATACAAAAAAGACACAAATTACTTACTTTTACAAGTTTATCACAGTTTCCATAGTACAAATCTATTCCAGGGATCATTAGGAATATAGTCTCCCCACTGGATGGACTCTCGACAGCAAGAGTATGAAAAAATCACCCATGTGAGTGCTCACAATTTTTTATTAGACCATTTCTTACTTGAGGATCCTGGCAGTCCCTAGACTCACACAATATACTATAGTTTTTATCACTTCTGTGACCAACCTTCTCTGATATAAGTCACCTTAGGTTCAATGTATCTTCCTTCAGTAGTTCTGTTACTTCCTGTTTACTATAAATGCGTACACAGGCCTCTAAACCCAATTTCTACTCTACATTGATCTGAGATCTTCAGCTAGCTCATTGTAAGACTTAATGTCTTATTCATTTTCATATTATCTATTATCTCCCACTTCCTCAGCTCTCACTGATGTACTTTCCTTGTATATGTACAATATATCAATATTCCTTATTTAGAGACTATTCAATATTTGGTTAGTTAATATTACTTGCTTATTTTTGGCATATATAAGAGATAACATATCACACAAAGTTTAAGGGCATGAGCTTTATAATTCAAAAAAAATCTGCATTTAAGGTCTGTTTCTGTTACCTACTACCTGTACGATATTTGTAGAATGTAAACTTCTGTTTCCTTTGTAAGCCGTTATTTTTTCTGATGTAAAAATGAGAATAAAGTATTAAATATTTCTTAAAGTCATTGTGAGAATTAAATCTGATACATGTAGGGAATTTAACATGTGAGACAAGATAAGAATTTCAAAATAAAAAAAAATCATTATATACAATTATAACACTCCTGTTACGGTTATGCTAACCTAGGGTTTACCTCTATGACGACTAGTTTAATATTTTAATTTTTGCTTCCCTCAGGGTATGCTAACGTTATCCTGTAGTAATAAATAAATAACCCCCAAAAGTTCAAGGAATTAAAAAAAATTTTAAACGATTAATTTTTCAGACACATTCATGTCCATTTCAGACAAGCTGCAGGGCTCTACTTTATGTCATCATGTTCTAAGTCTGGTCCTAATGCTGATTTAGTAGTCATGATCTAGAATACACAGCTCCCTACTGCAGGAGGAATGAATAGGATACATTGTAAGTGCAGGAGCATTTCAAACTCACTGTTTAAACATGGTACACTTCACTTCTCACCTATCACTGGCTGTAGCAATTCACACTTAAAGGTAGCAGGAAAGTTGAATCCTCCCATTCACCTAGGAAGGGCAAGAAAAGGAAATACTTGATGGATAATGCTAATACCCACCACATTTACTGTTTCATTTCTCCCAGTAATTGCATTAAGAAACAAGTTTCAGAGACTCAGGATTTATAAGGTATTGAAGATCACAAGAAGCCCTCTTTTCTCAGGTAGGGAAACACTTCATTAGTTTTCACTTTTGAAACATTCCTGAGAAGCGTTCTTGCTACATAGTGTGATTGGATAGGATTCCCAAAGCCTTATAGAATCCAATCTTCCAGAAGATAGCAAGAAGGATTATTCAATTGCCCACAATCTGATTCAAGAAATCTTCTTAGTTGTGGCATATACCAGAATCACTTGCGGTGTTCTATTTTGTTTTGTTTCATTTTGATATACATATTTAGGTAGGCTTTAGAGCAGAACTAATAAATAAGAATATCAGGAATTGCACTGGGGTATGAATCAATTCATTTTATTTTATTTTTAATTCCTTTTTATGCGATTCTTGGACATATGCAAATGAAACATGAATGAAAAATGAGACAATTTTCCTAAAATCACAAATGCATCTCATGCATGCACACACATACACAAATATATACATATATACTCTCATGTGTATATAAAATACATATAAAGTCTGAACTCCAATATAAGTGTTTGTATAGTTCTTCAGATATTATTATATACCTTTAGCTAATTATAAAACTTGAAGACAATATTACTTTTTATTATAGAATAGAAGATATTACTACAATATTACATTTTTTAGTCATCTTTATCATAAGAGGTACATATTTTTCTATAGTAGCATTTTGGTAGCATTTAGCATGTGCTAATTGAATGTTTTATAGTGATTTTTTTCATTGATTTGCATTAAATTTTTCACTATTTACATAATTCAGGATGAATCATTCATGATCCTGGAAGGTCATCCCAGCACTCATAACCTTATTGGATGGTAATATAATCATTTTTTTAAAATTTGTTGCTTTCAAGCATTGTTAATATCTTATAAGGTTCAGAGTGTCAGATTATCTCAACCAGGAATGATGTGCAGTCACCCTTACTTGGCTTTAGGCAAAGGTATCTTCAGGCAGATAAAGATTAGGATGAGTCTCCATATTGTTAGTGGTCAAAACAGGTAGTAGACAAAATATTAGAGAGGATATGTTCATTAACACTGATAAAGTCAGAGACTGCTTTAGGCACCATGCATAGCTGTACAACACCTCTAAGAGAACTAGTAAATACCTAAAACTTTATGTAAAGTCCAAGGAAGCATATCTGAATCAATAAAGGCCAGTTCTATTGTTAGTGATAGTGACATACAACCTATATCAGGAGCATCTGGCCTGAAAATTGAAGTAAAACAGTGGCAATGCCATGTATTACAAACATTAAAATTAAAGACAATCTGAAATTTTAGTGATATCACCAGAATTCTTTAAAATAATCTTGCAAGGTATGCTATTTTATAATGCTAAAAAATGAACAAATTCAGTCTCATCATATTACATAACTTTTGTACAGTTTTCTGGTACACAGAGGCTAGGATCTGATCCCAGGTTTGTCGGTCATCAAAGAAAAATTTCTTCTGCTTGCTCTAAGGCTAAAGACAGACACCATCCCCACTACCTATGCTTAGTTATTTATCACTTGCATGCCAAAACATGGTCCAGGATTTGTTGATAGTAAGTGGCATGTTTAGCTGTGGTGGTGATGTTAAAAAGAAAGAAGACATGTATTTGCTTCCCACTTCTTCAACCCACTCATGAAACTACCAACTTCTACTTAGGGAAGAATTAACAATGTAGCCAAATGATACTCATTTCTGATAACATCACACAGTTCTTTTTAAACTGTTCCCTGAATGTTCTTTATCTAAAGGGTCCTTCCTGGGCTACTTGTTTAGGAGTGGAGAGTAGAACAAAGGTAAGGGAGAGTAGGTTGTTGAGCCCCGAGATCCATTTCAAAAAGAATAGTTCTAGTTTTTGCTCTCATATGTTCATATGTTAGGGTTCTCTGTTAACACTTTTTTTTTTAAACAAGAACTAAAACGATAGAAAACACAGAAAGTACATTTTACATCTTTATTTAGTCCAATGAGATATTTATTATTGTTACTACAATTTTACACGTTATATACTTGTGTCCCATAGAGCTTAAATATTTTGCTCTAGATCACAGATCTGGCAATAAAATCAGACTCCAGAGCCTGTGGTCTTAAACATGGAACACGTAGAATATTTCTTAGCATAAGATAAGTGCTGCATAAACATTTTATTGTTATCCTGTTACTCCTCGACTATGCTATACAGAGGATGTTTTCTACTTCATTAAAGACATGAAAAGTAAAAATGATTTCAATTAAAAATCTGTGAAGTGAATAACTACCCAAGACAGGTCCATCTGCCCTTCCTATTGCAAAATGAGGATGAAGAGAACAAGACAGGTTCCTTTCATAATTTATGGTAAAATAAATTTTGTTATTTGATAAAATAAACATATTTGCCACGAAAAAACAGGAACCTAACTAGAACAAAAATACAGAGAAATTAATAGACTATTAGTAGTAAATAAAGTAAAAACTAAATGAGCACAAATATATGTACAGTGAAATCAAACCAAAATTTTAATTCACCTCTTATAAAGTTCTTTGAGAAAATAAAAAGGAGCATAAGTTACTCAGCTTATTTTATGATGTTACTGTACCTTAATTTCAAAATCAAATGGATTTGTTTGTATAGGTTACATTATACTTTGGTATAACAAAAAAAAATGAAAGCAATTGGTTTACACAATAAAAGTTCATATCCTGAGTATGCTAGATTCCACTAAAGATTAGCTGCAGATTCAGTCATAAGGAAAGTATGAGACAAATGTATCAAATGAAGTATCTTACCAATATTTAGAAAAAGGCAAAAATAATATGTGCATAAGGAAACAGATTTATCTTAAAAAAGAACACAATGTTCAAAAGGTAGGGTAACAGCTCACTAATAATACTGTAAATTAACAACACAGGTACAACAGAAATGTCCATTATATAAGAGAATAGTAAAACAAAAAAACACATTAAAATGTTTAGATTAATTGCAGTGGGAGGGTAGTAAGACTAGGTAGACAGGGAAACAAGAAGAAGAAGAAGAACAACAACAAAATATGTATATATAAAGATTTTATATATATATATATATATATATATATTAAGATTTTATTTATTTGACAGAGAGAAACACAGCTAGAGAGGGAATACAAGCAGGGGGAGCGAGAGAGGGAGAAGCAGGCCTCCTGCTGAGCAGGGAGCCCAATGCAGAGCCCATGAACTTGGAACTCCAGGATAATGACCTGCGTCAAAGACAGATGTTTAACTATTGAGCCACCCAAGAGCCCCCAAAAATATATTTTCAAGGATGTTGTTATTTTGCAGCTAGCTTTAGTCAATAATATATGGTTGTGTTTCCATGTGAACCAATATTCATGTATGGCTACTTTTCAATTAGTAAATAGTATTTCATTTTATTGAGCTCCTAATACAGTGACACACAACTGATGAAAATATATTTCCTTTTTATTAGTAGAAACAATGCTACAACATATGTTCTTTTAGCTACAGATTTGCTTACACATTCAATGTTATCAAAACCAGCTTCTTAACTGTGAAAATAACTCTAAAATGCATAAAGGCAAATAATAAACTTTATTTATTGGCCAAAGGCTGAACTCTGGCTTGAGTCTGAATCCTTGAAATTGTATTTGACCTTCCTGGTTCATGATAGTATGGATCTAGGTTGAGCTTTGTCATTTTTGTCACAGTGCTATAGGAGGGTATACAATTTTTACCTACTCACAAAGTGGTAAAATCTTGAAAAATTTGGAGTATTTTGTCTAGGTGTACAAAGATAATTTTATCATAAAACTCCTATATCAGGGGTACCTGCGTGGCTGTCAGTTAAGTGTCTGCCTTTGTCTCAGGTCATTATCCCAGGGTCCTGGGATGTTTTGCATGGTTATTCAAGTATAGACTGTTGCAAAATTGCTAGGGCTTTTTGGGGCAGGGGGTGGGGGTGGGGTGGTAGGGAGTGGGGGGTGTTTGTTTTTGCTAAGTATAAATTTTAACATATCAACAGTTTTTCTCTGGGCAATACAACAAATAAAAAAGGGATACATGGCATAACCATTAGTTTTTGAAAATCAAACTTGCAGCATGCATAATATAAGCAAGAAATCTATCTTTCAGTTCAATTGCCACATCATCAATATACAAAGTCAGAATAAAGAAAACAATACTGGATAAAGGTGGTGGTGGTTAAACATTTAGTACTTTCATCATCCAATGTCTTAAAAATGTCACATCACTTTTTTTTCATTTTATGATAGAGTACATATTATTGTAAAATAGATACCAAATAGTTATAACCTCTGTTAATATAATTCTCATGTTACTCTTACTTGATGCAAGACATTTTAAAGACTTTTTGAAGGACATTTAAGGCAATGCATTTTCCTTAGTCTTCTATGAGTTCTTTACATTTTCACAAATGCTTTATGTCAGCTACTGAATTTTATGTTAATGTTTGCAAATTTCATTTTATTCTTTATTTAGATGAAATTGAGTTTAACAATTTCATTTACTTCTATGATGCAAATATGAGATTGTCTTATTTTGGAATACATCTGGTCAATTAGCTGCTATATGGATAACTAAGCCAACTTTATTTGATTTTGGATTCCTATGTAAATATATAATTGCTTGTCAGTGTCTTCAACTGATTCTCAGAAACTATTTTTGAACTTGATATATTTGTTGTCAAGCCTCTAACTGGCCTTTCACAAGATCTACTGTAATTGAACTATTATTGAATCTCATCATGGCATATATTTTTTCCTTCAGGTACATAGCTAATTCAAGTGTGGCTTGATCACTTTTTTTTAACTTACTTCTGTACATCTACCTAATCTCTAAGGTTTTTTTCTTTTATGCGCTCTATTAACATGAACATAAAATGACTCTATCCCACTAACATACATATAATGCATTTATTAGATAAATATAACTTTAAAGCAGCTTCTAGAAACATGATTATTTTAAATCATGTGAAGATGCATCTGTTTTTAGTTTACTTGAAAAACATTTTAAATTTGAATTTGTAGACTCCATTGTCATTTGACAATGTTATTTGTTATTCTCAAATGTTATTTGAGAAAAGGTAACTGTATGTACTTACTCATATTTCTTTTTATTTCCTTCTTTATCTGATTCCAAGTTAGTTCTTAGTTTTAAATTTTATAATCTTACTAATTTGAGAAATTATCTCAACCTTAAAGCTTTGCAAAGAGTATCACTTTTATCATACACACACACACACACACACAAATTGCTCCCCAAAGCCTAACTCCTCTATAATACTTTTCTTATGCTTTGGATCCCTATTCCTTTTACCATTAGGACCTTATTCAATTATTTACAGATTCCTGCATATTTAATTTCTCTGCCTCTAGTAGCTCTTTGCTTGGATTATCATCAACCTTTAAAAAACAGCAGCAACAACAAAAGCAAAACAAAGTGCAATTTCCCCTTGATCTTATTAACCACTTGGACTACTACAGATTTTGTCATCTTTTCACCAAAAGCCCAAAATAAAAGCTGAAACTCACAGTCTTCTTTCCATCAAATCTTTCTTCACACTAAAAACTTTAATAACTCTCCATTCTCCAAGGTTGGCACTTAGGTGTTAAATATGACTCTATAATATGTGCACTTCGAGAAAGTCCCTGACTTCCTGTATTTTCACCTCAGCTATGCTATTTACTTGCCTCAGTGTTATTTATAGAACAGACATAATACAGTACTAACACTGTAAGACTCTTGTGAGGTTTGAAGTGGGTTAATGTGTAAATAAAGTACTTAGAATAGTGCCAAAGGTCTGGATGAAAATGTAAAATCGTTAGCTACAATGATTATGGAGAACTCCTTCATCTTCCTCTTTCTGCAATCATCTCCCCTGGATGGTGACATGCTTGGCTTCCAACCTCAGCTCCACGACCATGTGCTTAGTAAGTCCTTCCTAAATCACTCTGTTACGCTGTTCTCACCTGCTGCTGAGCCATTCTCTTTATACCACTATACCATTATGCTCTTTTATACTGCTTTTTTTGTTATTGCTTCTTATTATTCATTTCCTAAATACACTAGCTTTTTATTTTAATATTTAATGTCTGTCTTAAGAGCAATAATCCCAATAGAAACAGGATCCAGGAAAGCAACCATGAGGTTAACGACTCTATCTCTACCACATGGTCGGTTTGCCAGGTTATCTGTTGAATCTGTAAATATTACTTTCCCTATGATATGAAATATCAGCTGTATACAAATTGCTCCCAACTCGCATAGTGGCACAGTGAGATGCCATATCCACTCTCCAGCAAACTGTACCGGTGAAAGTGGAGATTTAAAAAACAAATAAATTACCATTTAAAGAATATGAAAGTAAAAAAACAAAACAAAAACAAACATCTGGGAGTTACCCGAAGGACAAAAAAATGGGGGGGAAATGCTGAAAGAAATCTAAATCGCTATAAAACTGTGAGGGGCTGTGGCATTTGAGCCTTCTCCCTCTTTGCCATGTCCTCCTGCTCAAAATGTCAGAAACTCTGCTCCGGACAGGTGTAGATAAAACCTGGAGCTTCCTTTCCTCTTAGGTTCCAGTCAAGGAGCACAGTGTTTTATCAGATGTCAGCATTTGTCAGAACACCACCCCAAGTTTTAAGTTGCAAAGGCAAAAATACTGGTCAGTGTGGCTATGAGGTCTGAGGCTCACTTCCTCCACCCAACCCCCACTTACAGTGCAAAGAATTTACCCCAGGAGCAGTAGGCCAAAAATACCGAGGACCTGATTGTCCTTTCCCCATTCTTACTTACAGAGCAGAAGTTCCACATAACTAGATACAAACTTAAAACACCAGAGGCTACAATCCTTACCCAGCACCTTATTTGCTCTAAGAAGCTTGCTACTGGACCCTTACACAACTCTGGAACAGTAATGTAGTGATTCTGACCAGGGATGAGGTAATCTGCAAGAAGGAAGAGGTCTAAAGCTTTCCTGAAAGTAACTTACTTTATATAAATTTGGTGAGGAGTTGAAGCCTAAGTAGATATGATTGAAAACAGCAAAGATATAGAAGGTAAGCAGTTAAGAGGAGGATGGCAGCTCATTGAGAAGCTATATCATATTCCGGCTAGTTTAACAGAGCATACCAAGGAAAAAGAGAGCTAAAGAGATCACTCTTGGAGTCAGAATAAATCTCAAAGACTGGCCTCATAAGCTATTCCTGCAAAGAAAGCTATCTTTTTAAAAAGATTTTATTTATTTATTCATTTGAGAGAGAGAGAAGCGGACATACCAGAGGCACACGAGCAGGGGAAAGAGGCAGAAAGAGAGGTGTAGAGGGGGTTAGAGAGACACACAAGTGGATTCCATTGAGTTCAGGGCTTGGTCTCATGACACTGAGATCATGACCTGAACTGAAATCAACAGTAGGAGGCTCAAACAACTGAGCCACTCAGGTGCCCCAAGAAAGCTAAATTTAACTAGATTAGACTGAGAGGTAATTTACTCCTCAGGCTACTTTTGAAATATAGAATAATCAGCCTCAAATTAATAAAGATGGAGTTTGAGATGGTGATAATTAAGGTATACACCTTAACAGAGAATTCAGAGAATAAGACAGAGTCCTGCTAAAACCACTGTCATTTTAGAAAGGCTGCAGAGATAGCCAAAACTGAGGCTTTTGAGGAATCTGAGGCTTCAGACAGTGGAGGAAATAGACATGACTGAAATAGTGTAGCCAAGTCATTAAACAAGCAAATAAAAACAAACACAAAACAAAACAAAACAAAACAGAACAAAATCCTTGAGGATGAGAGGGAATCGGAATCCAGAGCCTCTTCAAATACCTAAAAAGTGCAGTTTTCATAAAAAAATTACAAGACATATAAAGAAAGAGGAAAGTGTGACCCATATATGGAAAAAAAATGCAAGAAACACAAATTTCCTGTGAGAGGGCCTAGATGTCAGATTTAACACAGATTTCAAAGAAGCCATTATTAAGATGTTCAATATTCAAAAACCTAAAGAAACAATAATAAATAATTGCAACTGTGTTAACTGTGGTTTTTCAAATAGAGACTATCAATAAGGAAACAAAAATTATAAATTATAATTTAATTATAAAATTAAATTTATAATTATAAAATTAACAAAATAGAACCTCTGGGATTGAAACATTCAGTGATTGAGGTTAAAAAAAATCTCTAGGGGCACCTGGGTGGCTCAGTTGGTTAAGCAACTGCTTTTGGCTCAGGTTATGATTCTGGAAACCCAGGATTGAGCCCCCACATCGGGCTCCCTGCTCGGCGGGAAGCCTGCTTCTCCCTCTCTCAGTCCCTCCACTTGTGTTCTCTCTAGCTGTGTTTCTCTCTGTCAAATAAATAAATAAATAAATAAATCTTTAAAAAAAATCTCTAGGAAGAATCAACAGATATTGATACAAGAAAGTGTCAGTAAAGTTGAATGCAAATTGAAAGGGAATGCAATTTGAAGAACAGCAAGAAAAAGAATAAAGGAAGTCAACATAATCTTAGAGAAATGTGAGGCAACATTAAAGCACAGGAACATACGCATGACTAGAGTACTAAGAGGAGAGAAGAACCAGAAAGTTCCAGAAAATGATGGCTGAAAACTTCACAATTTGATTAAAAAACATCGATCTACACATCCATGGAGTTCAACAAATTCCAAGTAGGACAGATACAGAGATCCACACCCAGACATATCTCAGTAAGAATGAAATACATAAGACAAAGAGAAAAATTTTTAAGCTAGGGAAAAATGACTCCTGGCTTACAAAAAATCCTAATAAGATTAAAAGCTGATATTGTCATAGAAACAATGGAGGATTGAAAGCAGTGAAATGGGGCGCCTGGGTGGTTAAACCTCTGCCTTCGGCTCAGGTCATGATCTCAGGGTCCTGGGATCGAGTCCCACATCGGGCTCTCTGTTCAGCAGGGAGCCTGCTTCCTCCTCTCTCTCTGCCTGCCTCTCTGCCTACCTGTGATCTCTCTCTCTGTGTCAAATAAATAAATAAAATCTTAAAAAGAAAGCAGTGAAATGACATTATAAGTACTGAAAAAAGTATCAACAAAAATCTCCTTTCCCCAGCTTTATGGAGATACAATTGACATATAACATTATATAAGCATAAAGGGTACAAAGTGATGATTTGATATACATATATGTGGCAAAGTATCACCACAGTAAGATTAGTTAACCCATCCATCACCTCACATAGTTACCATTATATTATACATGTGAGGGAGAACATTAAAGAGTTACTCTTGGCAACTTTCAAGTAAACAGCACAGGTACCCATCAGCTGTAATCACCATGCTTCATATTGGATCCCCAGAACTTATTAATCATATAACTGGGAGTTTGACCCCTTTGACCAACGTCTCCCTATTCCTCCTAACTCCAAGCCTCAATCACTAATCTCTCTCTTTTTCTATTAATTTAGCTTTTTTTAGATTCCACATATGAGATCAGACAGAATTTACCTTTGCCTGTCTGACTTATTTAACTTAGCAGATGCTCTCAAGACTCCTTCAAGTTGCCACAAATTGCAGGATTTTCTTTTTTCTTTATGGCTGGATGATATTCCAATATGTTAGATATTTTACATTTAATTTTATATTAGTGTATATCACCTTTCTTTATACATTAGTCCATTGTGGAACACTTCCAGTTGTTTCCACATTGTCACTCTTATAAATATACTGCAATGAGTAAGGGAGTGCACATATCTCTTACCTCTTCAAGATCCCATTATCATTGCCTTTGGATACACACCCAGAAGTTTGGTTGCTGAATCATGTCATAGTTCTATTTCTAATCCTTTTAGGAAGTTCCACACCGTTTTCCACAATGCTTATTCTAATTTACATTCCCACCAACAGTACACAAGGGTTCCTTTTTCCCCACATCCTCATCAACATCTGTTATCTTATGCCCTTCAGATACAAGACATTCTAACAATGCAGCATGACTCCTTGGGGTTTTGATTTGCCTAGTGATCTGGAGCATCTTTTTATGTACCTGTTGAGGGTACCTGGGCGATTCACAAGGTTAAGCCTCTGCCTTCTGCTCAGGTCATGATCTCAGGGTTCTGGAATTGAGCCCCATATCAGGCTCTCTGCTCAGTCTGCTTCCCGCTCTTTCTCTGCTGCCTCTCTGCCTATTTGTGATCTCTCTCTCTGTCAAATAAATAAATAAAATCTTTTATGTACCTGTTGAGCATTTGTATGTCTCTTTTGAAAGTATCTATTCAGGTCCTTGGTGGCCTATTTTTAAACTGGATTAATAGTTGGTTTTTCTTTTTTTAAGATTTTATTTATTTAACACAGAGAGAGAGAGATCACAGGTAGGCAGACAGGCAGGCAGAGAGAGCGGAGGAAACAGGCTCCCCACCTAGCAGAGAGCCTGACACCGGCCTCGATCCCAGGACCCTGAGATCATGACCTGAGCTGAAGGCAGAGGCTTTAACCCACTGAGCCACCCAGGTGCCTAAAAGTTGTTTTTTGATAGGAAGTTATATGAGTTGCTCATATATTTGGGCTATTAACCCCTTATCAGATACATGGTTTAGAAATATTTACAATACAGATACCTCCCATTCCACAGTCTGCCTTTTCATTTTGTTTCTTTTGGTATTCATAAGTTATTTAATGTGATGTAGTCCCACTTGCTTATTTTTGTTTTTGTTGCTTGTGCCTTTGGTGTCAAACAAGGATCTTACATCCAGAAAAACTATCTTTAAAAATGAAGTCAAAATTAGCTTTCCCAGAATACACAAAAATAAAGAAAGAAACCCCCAAAAATCTATTGCTAGCAGACCAACCTATCTTATAGGAAATACAAAGGAAATTCTTTAAGCTAAAAGCAAGGTATGTTCACACGTGTGCACCTACACACACACACACAACCTCAGTGAAGGTTTTTACATAATAAAAGAAAGCATAGAATCAATATTTTTTCCTTTTTTTCTTACCTTATTTCAAAACAATTATATAAATGTTTATGCGTGTGTGTTTATGGACTGTTGGACCTATAATATATAGAGAAGCAACATATGCAATGATAAAAAACACAAAGGATATGTGTGAAAACAAATATGTACTAGAGTGAGGATATGATAATTTGAGTCAAAAGAAACAAAGGAAGAGAATAAAAAATGGAACAAAAGGGGACGCCTGGGTGGCTCAGTTGGTTAGGCAACTGCCTTCGGCTCAGGTCATGATCCCGGAGACCCGGGATCGAGTCCCACATCAGGCTCTCTGCTCGGCGGGAAGCCTGCTTCTCCCTCTCTCGCTCCTCCTGCTTGTGTTCCCTCTCTGGCTGTGTTTCTCTCTGTCAAATAAATAAAATCAAAAAAAAAAAAAAAAAAAAAAAAAAAAAAAAAAAAAAAAAAAAAAAAAAAAAAGTACCTTTAAAAAAAAAAAAAATGGAACAAAAGGAGACTATCTCAATATAACACTAAATGGAATCAACAAAATTGATAAATCTTTTGCTATACTAACAAAGCAAAAGAGAGGAGACTCAAATTAGTAAAGTGAGGAATGAAAGAGGGGCCATTGCCATTGACCTTATAAAAATAAAAAAGATTTTAAAGAAATAATATAAACAAATGATCAAAAATTAGAGATAAGTCATAAAAAATGCAGAAATTCCTAACAGATACAAACCACTGAAGAAGAAACAGACAATCTGAATACACTTTTAAGAACTGCAGAGATTCGGGGCACCTGGGAGGCTCAGTCATTAAGCGTCTGTCTTTGGCTCAGGTCATGATTCCAGGGTCCTAGGATTGAGCCCCACATCGGGCTCCCTGCTCCATGGGAAGATTGCTTCTCCCTCTCTCACTCCCTCTGCTTGT
Organism: Spilogale gracilis; assembly: GCA_004023965.1. Classification (NCBI taxonomy): domain Eukaryota; kingdom Metazoa; phylum Chordata; class Mammalia; order Carnivora; family Mephitidae; genus Spilogale; species Spilogale gracilis. Next base: position 89,415 of record PITA01003454.1, on the reverse strand, counting down.
GTTCCCTCCCTCTCTTGCTGTGTTTCTCTCTGTCAAATAAATAAAATCTAAAAAAAAAAAAAAAAAAAAAGAATTGCAGAGATTAATTTTTTTTTATTTTTTATTTTTTTTAAAGATTTTATTTATTTGACAGAGAGAAACACAATGAGAGAGGGAACACAAGCAGGGTGAGTGAGAGAGGGAGAAGCAGGTCTCCCGCTGATCAGGGAGCCCAATGTGGGGCTCCATCCAGCCTCTCCAGGATCATGACCTGAGCCGAAGGCAGTTGCTTAACCAACTGAGCCACTCAGGTGCCCCAAATTTTTTAAAATTTTTAGTCAAAAACTCCCACAAAGAAAAGCCCAGGTTCGTATGGCTTTCCTGGTGAATTCTACCAAACATTTAAAGCAGAACTGATACCAATTCTTCATAAAGCCTTCCAAAATACAGAAGAGGAAGAAACACTTCCCAGCTTGTTTTGTGAGGCCAGTATTAAACTGATACCAAATGAAATAAGACAGCAAAGGAAAAGAAAATTGCAAAATATTATCATAAATATAGGACCAAAAACTAATAAAATACTAGTTCCCTAAATTCAGCACCACACATAATCTGACAGAAGATATGTATTAAAACCTAAACTAACTTTATACTTAATGGTAAAATAATGAATCTTAACTCAAGATCAGGAATAAGACAGAATGTCTGCTCTCACTACTTCTATCAACATTGTATTGGAGAGTCTTGCCTGGACAATTAGGTTTAAAATGAAACAATATGTATCCAGACTGAAAAAGAGATAAAACTACCTCTGTCTGCAAATGGCATGATCTTATATATAGAAAATCTTAAATATTCCATTAAAAAACTAATGGAATTAATAAATGAGTTCAGCAAGGGTACATGACACAAGTTCAATATACAAAAATCAATTATAGTTCTCTGATCTTGCATTAAACAATATGAAAATGAAATTTACAAGTCCCTTTGTAATAGCATAAAAAATAAAACACTGAAGAGTACATTTAACCAAAGAAACAGCAAAAATAATACTATGAAATCTATAAAACACTGCAGAAAGAAATTAAAAATATAAATATATATATAAAGATATTCCATCTTCATGGACTGTAAGATTTAATTTTGTGAAGATGCCAATACTCCCAAACTGCTCTTCAGATTTAACACGATCTCTATCAAAATCCCAGGTGGTTTCTTTGCAGAAACTGACAAATCCTTGAATTCATATCAAATTTCATGGAACCAAAATATCTAAAGAATTTTGAAAAAAACAAAGTTGGAGGACTTTCTGTGACAATTTCAAGACTTACCACCATGCCACAGTAATTATGTTTGGTACTGGCATAAAATAGATACAATTATCAGTGGAATAGATATAAGCCCTCACATTTATGGTCACTTTCAACAATGGTACCAAAAGAATTAAGTTGAGGGACACCTGGGTGGCTCAGTCAGTTAAGTGGCCAACTCCTGATTTCAGCTCAGGTCATGATCCCAGGGTTGTGAGATCGAGCCCTGTATCAGGCTATGGAGGCTGCTTAAGAGTCTCTCTCTCTTTCTCTCTCTCTGCCTCTCTGTCCCTCTGCCCCTTTCCCCCCAACCCCACTCACACACACACTCTCTCTAAATAATAATAATAGTAATGATAATAATTGATTTTATCAATAATTAAGTGGGGACATAACTAATGCTCTAGCAAGTGGTGCTAGGACTCTGGATATTCATATAAAAAAGTTTACACTGAATAAGTCAAAGACCAAAATGTGAGTCATAAACTCCTAGAAGGGTGAACTCTTAGGGATAGACCTTTATGATTTAGATTTGGCAAATCATTCTTAGATGTGACACCAAAACATAAGCAACAAAAGAAAAAAATTGATAAACTGTACTTCATCAAAATTTAAAACTTTTGTGCTTCAAAGAACACTTAAAAAAAATGAAAAGACAAACCACAGAGTGGAAGAAAATATACAAATTATGTGTCTGATAAGAGACATGTATCTAGTATATATAAGGAATACTTAACAACTCAACAATAAAAAGACAAATAACCCAATTTAAAATGGGCAAAATATCTAAATAGAGATTTCTTCTTAGCAGGTATAAAAACATGTCAGTAAGAACTTTAAAGTTAGTATCATTAGTCATAAGAAAAATGGAAATTAAAATTATCATGAGATAACAGTTCACATCCACTGAGATGACTATAATTAAAAACACTGATAATAATGCGTTGACAGGGTATGCATAAATCGAAATTCTCATACACTGTGGTGAAAATTAAAAAAAAAAAACAATGTAACTATTGTGTGTGTGGAGGGAACACTTTGGAAAACTCTGGCAGTTCTTCCAAACATTAAACATAGAGCTACAATATGACCCAGGAATTCTAATGATAGGGATATATCCAGGAGAAATAAAAATATACCCACAGAAAACTTCTTCACCAGTGTTCATGGCAGATTATTCATGTTAGCCAAAAAAATTGAAATAACTCAAATGTACATCAACTGAAGAATAGATAAATACTTTGTGGTATATCCATGCAATGACATATTACTTAGGACTAAAAATCAGTGAAGTACTGATACGTGCTACAATGCAGATAAACCTTGAAAACATTACCTTTAGTGAAAAAAATCATTCATAAAAAATCACATGTTTAATGATTCCATCATATGAAATGTCCAGAATGGGCAAATCCATAGTGTCAGTGGGTAGATTAATGGTTGCCTAGGGCTAGGGTATTTAGGAAAATGGACAGCAACTGCTAATACATGGAGAGTTTCTTTTTGGGATAATAAAATGTTCTAAAATTGTATGAATTATAACATAAATCTATAACTACATTAAATCACTGAACTGTATTCTTTAAAAATGTGATCTGTATTTTATGTGAATTCTATCTCAACATAGCTGTCATAACAACAACAACAACACAAAAAGCAGTATCTCCATGCTTCTGAACCATTTAATAAGCCAGGAAAGATTTTACAACATCCAGAAAGAAAGTGAGCTTGAGAAAAAAAATTAAATTGTTCTAGTACTCTTCATGTTTAAAGCATCCTACTGATTGGCTTCACTTTACTTCTTGGCTAAACTTCCTTGAAAAAGATAACTTTTGCTCCATTTTATCTTGTCCTCCTAACTTCCCTCTTTCTTCTACTTCTGTCATCAACTGGGTTTGAAGTATCCATCTTGACCTTGAATCTCCCTCCCTCTCTGTTCCTTTATTCAATCACCTACAATGACCTGCTTATTCCTTCATTCACTCCTCTTCTGGCCTTGCTGACAGAAACCTAATTGACTCACATGATGGAAAGATATAAAACGTTCTGTGAAAAATATCACTGTTTTGTAAAACACACCATATCCAGTCATGTAAATTAATTATTCTCCATCTTAGCTGTGTTTTACTTGTATTTGAAATCCTTTAATATTCCACCAAAATACAAGCATGTTATTTCCCATATAAATATTCTTAATGTGTTCTTATGGCTGCAATTTTCATGTTGGAAAGTAGCTATCATGGAGAAAAAAAATCACACTTGAACTTTAAAATATATGTATATCATATGGATATACTTCAAGCTGATCCTACATTTGGAATGTACAAAATCTATAGTTAATGATCAAAATAAAATTTTAAATTTTAAAACTATAAATGTATACCACAGAAAATTTAGTAATCAATCTTCTGATTCACTAATCTTTATCTTCTCAAATTATTATCTCTTCCAGAACTTTTCATGGTTTCAATTCTTGAAAGATTTTTTTTTTTTTAAGATTTTATTTATTTGACAGAGAGAAACTCAGCCAGAGAGGGCACTCAAGCCGGGGGAGTGAGAGAGGGAGAAGCATGCTTCCTGCGGAGCAGGGAACCCGATGTGGATTTGATTTCTCAACCTCATGTGATTCCATAAAAGGAAACCATATAATGATATAATTTGTAATTCCTAATTCTAGGCCTCTTTTTAGGAGCTAGACCAGAAGACAAACATCTTTAGGTTAGCATTGCCATGTGCAGCACAGCTCAACTTCAGTCAATTACAAAGAGTTTAGATTGTCAAAAAAGTTGAATATGTGACCCCCAAATGTTTCTTAGTTAAATGTTTTATGAACATACACTTTCAAAGAAATTGTTGAGATAAAAATAATGTTAGGGAAATATTTCTGACATGTTTAAAAACATGATGAATAACAATTCAAGTTTTACCTAATATGACTGAAACATGGTATGCTGGATAATTAAACCAGGATATTAAACTGAATTTATGAAAATATCCTGAATTTATTTTTGGTATGAGTAAACCATATAATTTTTAAGATTTATTCCTATTAACTACTATATCCAGTCCTTGTTTATGTAAGCTTTTTATGACACAATGACTAATAAGAGTTTGCCTCTTCAAATTTACCCATATGAATATTACCATCTATTCTCTCAACAGTTATGGGTGTTTTTTACCACTCCAGTATATGTATCTTTCTTTTTGATATTAAACAGCAATGGCTATAAAGTATCATTTCATTTGTTAAGCACTTATAAAAATGTCTTCCCCTAAAAAACACATTCAGTTACTAGCAATTATTCATAGAGCAAAACAAATGTAATTTCAGGATGATTTGATGTGGCGTTTATTGAAAAGCCTTTATCAAATTAAAAGTGTCAGGGAAGCCTAGTCTAAGTCTTGTTTCAAACTAGCCCTGTTCCATTGACAAGTTATTTCCCATCTCTTGCCATTTCATTTTGTAATCTGTAAAATAAAGTTGGACAACATCATTTCTAAGGTTCCCTTCCATCTCTAAAATTGTGTGTGCTTTTTTTATGATTTGAAATTAATTTATAAGTTGAAAGCAAGGTACTGCTGTAAACTATCAGTATAATAAATTGTGACATATGACTACAGAATAACTAAATATTTGAACATTGGAATTTATCCTATTGATATAATACAACTCTATTCATTTGCTGCTGAAACTCAATATAAAAGAATATAAATACACAAGGAATAGGTTAACTAATCACCTGGTGTGATATAATGGGTAGACACTGTAAATTCATTATATGTTCAAAGGCTTCACTTGCCAGCCTGTTAGCAAATATATGAACTATGATAAATCAGCCTAAGGGTAAGTAAGCCTTGATCTTGTCTCCCATTGTAAATTAGCTTATCAACAACTCACACTAATACAGTAATGTCAGTGAGAAATAAATAACAGTCTATGCATTAAGTTTTGTTAGGAAACAAAATGAGATGCTTTCTAATGCTGACATCATGCTTGATTTTTAATGACAGACAAAATAAACTGAAGGAATGTATAATGTATGTGTGAAAATATAATGATTTGTATGTTCATATTTTGGGTTTCAGTTAGCTTTATCATTGGATATAAATCCACTTTAATCTCAATATTTCAGATTTCAAAACTCACCTTTCATGAAGTGAGAGTCAAATAAAAGCAATTGAAAAAATATATGGGAGAGAGCACGAAAGCACGAGAAAGTATGGAATAAGAGAAAAAGTCAAAAGCGATGATGGAAAATATGATGAAAAATATCCTGGCGTGTTTGCAGAAATGAAGTGTGTACATCTTTAATTTACATGATTATATTAAATTATAGTAACTATGTTGGCATAATTAGGTAATTAAAGCAGTCTCTGGTAGGTTGTGCAAAAGAGACACCCATAACTAGAGTTCACAGAGAGAGTTTATTGTAAGAGTCATACCCAGAGACAGAAAACCAAGAGCAACCATCTGAGTACATATGCGTTCAGTGTGAATCACAGTGGTTCAATAGGATGTATTCATAACCCACAGATAACCAAAGGACTATCTCAGCATTATTTACAATAAAACCTGAGCTTAAGTGATCCTCCATTGCTGTGGCCACCCACTATTCACATTTCTCAAGAGACAGTGCTATCTTACCCACTTTCAAAAACAATAATAAGGTTGCTGGTACTTTTATAGTACTTATTGTAGTTTACTACATAACATGCCCAATTCTAAGAATTTTACATTAATATGTTCATTTAATCACAGCACAGCTGTATGAGGTAGGTACTGTAATTATTCTACCATATTGATGAAGAAACTGGCTGATTAACTTGCTTAAGGTCATAGAAGCGAGCCAGAATGTAAATTCAGACATGTTGCTCCAGAATCTAAGCCCTCAACCTCTAAGCTCTATTGCTGCTTTATGCTCAGTCTATATATGCAGTGTCTTTTCCTATGCAACACAGCATGGTGATTAAGAGGGCAGGCTCTGTATTTGTACTCACTGGCCTCAGCTTTCAGGTCCTCTATTCATTTGCTGTGCGCACAAAGATGTAACAACTCCATGTGCTTCAGTTTTCTAGTCTTAAAAAAATGAGAAATGATAGTACTTCATAGACCTGGAGGAAGAACTGAATGTAATAGAGCTTACAAAGAGCTTGCATGGCCTACTCCTTCAATAAGTGTTAGCCTGTGCCTGGGATATAGCATTGCTTTTGCTTAACATATCTTTTATGCATGAGATAAAGCAACTTTGTGACAAAAGACCTGCTGGTGGCTGCTTTCCTCAGAAGTGAACTGTGAACGTATCAGGTGTTTAGAGCTCCATGAGTGCCTTTTCAGGGATGCACTGCTGATAATCCAATCCAATATGCCAAAATGACAAGTCTAGGGATTCTGAATGACTTATTTAGCTTACAAGGTAGAACCAGGACTACTATCCTTGACCTTCTTCCCATCCCCATCTTCTTTCCTTTGAGTTCTATTTGTAACTCAAAGGTAGGCTATTATTATTTTAAAACCTGAAAAGGAGAAAAAATAAAATAGCTTTTGCTGATCTTAGCAAGTATTCAAAAAAAGTTGGGAGTGGTGATAACATATCACTTCCAGGAATGGGAAGGTAGATGATGGAGTAAGAAGAGAACCAGTGTGAGGTTCATTTTTGGTTTTGTCTTACATCATCCCATAATGGTTATAAGACTTCAAAGCCTATCAACACCCTGGAGAAGGGAGAATCGTTAAGAAGTATGCAATAATACGTAGGCCTAGAAGCAATCTAAGAAAATCTTCATGTCCCAAGCTTACCTACAAAAAGAATCAAGCTCACAGGTCCAATGAATATAACTAAACAATGTAATGAGGTGAGGGGGAAGCCAAATGTGTGCTTAGATTCTCAACCCACCCAAACCAAATCATCTGCTGCAAGGACTAGTCAAATATCCTGTTCTCTGGAACATTTGTTCAATGTCTCAGTCTAAGGAGCCTTTGGAATAAATCAGGATCTTCAGTAGGGTATACCCTGACCATAATTAGGCATTTTTTTGTCTATTTATTACTTACTTATTTGAATAGTGGGTTTTATATATCCAACTATAGTATTTCTTTGTTGTAATGATTTCATTCTTTCAAAATATCTTTCTTTAAACTTAAATATATTTTAAATTAAATATCTTTCTTTTAAACTTAAATTCTATTAACCAACCTATAGTACACCATTAGTTTCAGATGTGGTGTTCAATAATCAGTTGTGTATAACACCCAGCGCTCATCCCATCACATGCCTTCCTTAATGCCTATCTTTCAAAATTTATGGCATCTAACAGGTTGTGTTTTCCAAAGATGGTCACAATGCTATATTTTGTGTCTTTTACAATGTGATCTTGTCACCCTTCTTCCCACCCTACAAAGAACTCAAGACTATTTCTCCATTCCTTTGAGTCTTGGGAAGGCCCTGTGACTGCTGTGATTGATAGAACAAGCAGAATTGATGCTGGTCCCAGTTTCTGCTTCCTGCCTCTTGGAAACCACCTACCTATGAGAATTATAGTTTCCCTGACAACCCATACTGTGAGAACCCTGGAAAAGCTCTGGATATAAGATGCTATGGAAAGAGAGAAAAGAGAGAAGGTAAGAAAATAGTGGGCTGAAGAGAGCTAAAGGCCAGATATGTGTGTTGGGAAATAATGTTAGTATTTTCATTGTTCTGCTTAGTCAGGGCTTTATGAGCAAAGATTACTGCGGGTGGAGGAGTGCAATAACAACCCTAAAGGAAAAGACTTTCAGAGAGATTTAGAGATTTCTTTCCCCAGGGTCACTTCTTTATGAGACCCTCTCCTCCTCTCCCCAGAGAGAATTTTGTTTGTCTCTCTCACTGTCTCTGTTTGTGATCAGGAGGAAGGCTGGCATGCCAGCTGTTTATATGTGCTCCAATAATTCATGATTTAGTTTCCTCTCCTTTAGCACAATCACCCTTACACCCAGATTACATCTCACCCTCACCGCGTCACCCGGTAACTGACTAGGATATGGAGAGCTACTGCTAGGATCATCCTGTGAGTGAATAATCAGTCTCTTCTCTGAACTGAAAACTCATGTTTGTTTATAAGGATCAATAAATGAAGTTAGAAAAGCCTAACAATATGAATTTATTGTGGAAATGGATCCTCTAGCTGCCCCCAAGCTGTCCCCGCTGCCCCAGATGCCACTATCTGGATCAGAAACAAACTGCCCAACTGAAATATTCCTCACTTTCTGACCCAGAAAATCATGAACAGAACAAAATGGCTCTTTTAATCCATTGAATTTTGGAGTAGAGTTTGACACAGGAATGAATAATTGGAAAACAGTGGGTTGTTTGTCTAAATCTTATCTTTAATGTATTATCTTGTTGTCAAAATATTCCCTTTCACCACTTATTTTAAAATATTGCATATTTTTGTATACTCATGACCAAGTTTACATATAAGAGAAATTTTGCACTGCAATGGACTATTCTACTCCACTTCATGTATTTTATTTTTTATTATATTTCAATTCTTTAACAGATACTTTTTGATATTTATTTATCTATCTATTTGTTTATTTATTTTTTAAAGATTTTCTTTATTTGACAGAGAGAAACATAGCCAGAGAGGGAACACAAGCAGGGGGAGTGAGAGAGGGAGAAGCAGGCTTCCTGCCAAGCAGGGAGCCCGATGTGGGACTCGATCCCAGGTCTCTGCAATCATGACCTGAGCCGAAGGCAGTCGCTTAACCGACTGAGCCACCCAGGCTCCCCACTTTTTGATATTTAGATAAAGTTGCCCTTCTTCTCTCTCTCTTTAAATTTCATACCTTCCTTTTTGTTATATATGCATGTGTGAATGTTTATATGTATGAGAGTATAAAAGTATATATTCATATACTCACATGTTTATGAGTATGTTTGTTCACTTATTGGTTGAGTAATACCTATGTTTGCCATTTCCAAGTGAATGTGATACATCTTGCAAAGAGGTTACATATAGTATTTTGACATACACTTATGAGTTCAGGATGGAAACAAGGGCATCTTTGAGTAATGGAACCAGATGCCCACATATTTACACAAAATGTAATCAGGAGTGTGAATCTGCTAATAGAATCCAGAAAATGGAACAACATAAATTTCAGTTGCCATCTTGTCTACATAGGACATCAATATTATCCTGGTTACCTGACCAATACGCCATTATTACAGTTAAATTCTACTATTAAATCATTTGCATAGGTTTGCATATTCTACTATTAAATCATTTGCATAAGTTAAAAATAAAAATGAAAAATTATAAGCCTCGTCAGGGAGTTTAGCAATGTTAGATTCTTGTCCTGACTCTGCTTGCCTAGGCCAGAGATTTTGAGTGACCATAAGAAAGTCATTTCAAAGTTTCTTCACCTAAAAATTAGAAGAAAGGTCTATGCAGGAATGAAGTTCTAGCATTCATGAATTGACTTCCTGAGGGTGGACTGATTGAAAAACAGAATGAACAAGAGCTGTAAGCAGAAGTAGATCCTGAGAAAGTGACAGAGAAGAACCAAGTGGGGAAAGACCAGAAGGGTGTGATATTTCATACCTTCATATTTCATATTTCAAGCTAGAGCTGACCTTGGGAAAGATTCATTTCAAAATGGATAGTCCTCTTTACAGAGATTCAATATTTTCCCTCAGTGAGTGAAAACAGTATAAAATGGCTGATGATTACCAGGGTATTAAAGGATAATTTTAAATAAAGAAAGATATTTGAAAAGGGATGGTAATAAATTCAAAATGGAAATGACATGATAATTTGGGAAGATGTGCTTTCAGATGTTCTTAACCTTGAATTCATGAATCCATGAACTTTAGGTTGTCCATTAATCTGAAACTGCATGCAAAATCATGTCATTTTTTTTGAAGCTTTATATCTTTATATATCTTTCATCAGATTCTTGAATAGCCTGAGTCAGAAATAAAGACTCTCCACAGGTTTCTTTGAAATAATTCAATGTTGGTGAGCATAAACATGATAAGCTTGGGGGAAGCTTTATAAATGGACCACATCCCTTTTACCTCCACTTCCTAATGCTAAAGATCAAAATCGGCACCTCTAAAGCATAAACATACTTTAAAATATCAATTCTATAAACAGATTTTTGTACTAACCGACTGGGATTCATTGGGCCAACCCTAATTGTATGTCACCTTTGCCTCTTCTAGGAAGAGTCGGGGGTTTTAATGGAGTATCACCCCCATTGCTGTACCAGTTGAAACAGCAGTAGAGAAAAGCCCCAATTTGTGGTGATGGTCTCCCAATCAAAGTGTGACTTTAATAGAGACAAGAGGTAATCTTAGAAAGATTTACCCTGGTCTCCTGATAATGGTATAGGACTGTTGAATTTTGTTGACAAATCTGTTGTCAGATCAGTTACTGTTAAAATGAACAAAGTGAGGGGCTGCTGAAAATTTTTGATAGAAAATATTGGTTTAAAATTTATTTTTCTCACAAAACATGAACAGTGAACCCTGGTTTCAATGATTAGATATACAAGTTTAATGAATGTGAAGACATGTCCTTTTTAAAAGGACAAATTTCTCCAGTAAATATTAGTGATTCCCAGGAAATGCTGAATAAAATCCAGTTTGAGTTACTGGTCTCTTCACAAAAATAACAAGCATGCTTTTTGCAAGGCGTACAGGAGATAAGTATAGTACACGTGTACATTAAATAGTTAACACATGTTCAGTAGAGACAGTGATCTCACTAAGATCCTAGCCAACTGGTCAAGTGTAGAGAATTACTTGGATATTTTAATAAGACCATGTTGTTAGGTTTAATATTTCTTGTGCAGGCTAAATGGAAAAAATACCACCTGGGTACAGAGAATGGTAGACTTTTATTACTTGATTAGAATAAATAGATATTTTGCCTCATCTGTTCTTTTTTATTGTGATCAAAATTTTGCTTGAGGGAACATCTCATTTGCCTCATTTTCTTTCATAACTTCAGAACAAAACCAAAGTTGTTTTGTACGTAATGTTTTCTTGTAAAGTAATAATATTACTCCATCAGCACTCAGTGGGCAAACATATTTTTCAACATTCCTCTTTTAATTAACTTGTCTTACAAACAAAGGCTACCAGATGAACACAATTTATCCACAGCATGTATTTTCAGCTAGGAGGCAGATAATTATTGCTCACTGCAGAAATAATGTTCTCCTACTTGCTCATGTAAAACAAACTTTAAATGTCATTTTACAGCGATAAAGATTACATAGCACGGGGCTGTCTTAAGGGAGGACAATTACCCAGAGGAACTTCTCATTAACCTGAAGGTCAGGGGTGAGAGATGATCACCAGCTCTGGCTAACGGGAACTTAAATTGCCCTACTCTAAATATAATGTCCTTATAATCACAAGAGTGGCGACAGTAAAGACTAAACAGTTACTGTGATACATTTCTATGTGGAATTATACATTGTGGAAAGTGACTCGGTATCTGAAACCTTGTCCCTTCTGTCTGGGAACCAGAGCCCAGTGGCACAGCATGGAATAAAGAGGCTGTGGAAGGGAATTGCCTCCTTTAATAAACTAGTGGCAGCTCAGCAACATTTAAATGTATTGTTTCAATTAATCACAGCAATTGCAAAGTGATCCTTAAGCATTAAGAGAAAATTGTGCTTTCAAACAGAGTGCCTCCAGTCTGCCAACCACGCGGGGCTGTACGTACGGCAGCATTTCAGCTTTGTGTATGAGAGCAGGAAGCACTTGAGAAAAATCATGCTCACTCATTTTTAAGCTGTAAATTAATTTTCTAAGCTGTGAAGTTCTTAAACCTCTTTTGTAAAGCTAGATCATTTGTTTTCTTAATCTAAACATCTAACCATTCCCTAAAGAACGAAAGTTTACTTTGGTTTGCATTAAGTCCTCCCAGATCTGTCATACAAGCAAATATGCAGCTTTTTTAATTCCCATACTCCATAAATTGTAAACCAAACAATATGTTTAGTAGTAGTTTTCTAGGGGAACGTGAAGAGAGAAAAAAATACAATCAAACTACACACATTGATTATTGTCCTAACAAAGATTATGAGAAACAATCAATGCTATATGGAAGTTTGGGAGAGCCAAGGATGTGGTCTAGAAACTGTCCAAAAGGAAATGCAATGGAAGCATGACTAGCCTATCTGGAAGGATGTTACACACTGATAGGAACAGGAGACACGCAGCTTTTAAGTGCAGGCCACGCGATCTGCTGGCCAGTGTAAAGGCCCTGTAGGAGGATATGGACTGGTCTAGTAACTTAAAATAGAAACAAAATATCTCTTGCTGTAATGAGAAACCTAGACAAAGAAAATCATAAAGTGATTATCACATCCTGGAGAAGGTTAGTCTTCCTGGCTGAAGAAAGGCTGAAAGAAGAGTAGAGAGATATCTTCTGGTTAATGTGAAATTGGTAGTCACCCTGGAAATGAGAAAGAGCCCTAAAAATGGCTTTGGACCTTAGGATCTTTTGAATGACAGTTCACTTATCAGGACAGGAGTTTTTTCATTCTTTTGCTCGAAATAACAACTAATAGGAAAAGCATTTAAAAATTAGCTTCTACAGAATATTCATTTGATTGTATTCATGTGGGGAAAGGGCTCTGTTGGGTAAGGGATACTCTGTTCACCTGCAAACATACTTCTAAAACATAAATACACAGATAAACAACTAGAATCTGAGAGTGGGGAGGCTTTTATCCTCAAGAGTCCTATGAGCAAAAAAAAAAAAAAAAAAAAGAACCTGAGGACAGAAAGCAGTAAAAAGCTAAAGGGCAGCTCTACTGCTTTGCAGCTTAATCAATTGGTCCTGAATATTTCCAAGTATTAAAGGTATTAAAGATACATGTCTCCCCAATCCCTCCTTTTTAACAACCATGCATTTTATAAGGTAGTAATTATGTCTGCTTTTTAAGCTCTAAGAAAGACTTTCTCTTTTCTTAAGCTTATAAAACTGACTGCTGGAGGTTGAAAGGAGAGAATAAGAAATATCTTCTTCAAATGAGGGAAGAGGGATAGACCCTGCATACATAGGATGGAGGATATGCCCTGGAACTATAGGTTGGCTTGAAGTTACAGTGAAATATAAGGTGACCAGGTTCTTCCCGTGAGAAACACTTTGTTGTGCTAGGCCTTCTCTTGTGATGATGGATTGATTTTTAAACTAGTTTGTGTTGGTAAGGTGAAAAAAAGTGACTAATAGGAGAATCCATCTGGTTCAAGTGATGTGTGCAGGTTAACTGTCACTAGCCCTCAGTACTACCCTTCCTGAGCAACCTAATTTACGTTCATGAAAATTTGGGAAATTCAAGCTATGGAGATGCCGACAGAGAGGGTGATGTCAGGTTTTGGGGGTCTGTGGCTGTCTGTGCACGAGCCCCAAGCATTAAACATGCTCCATTGTCTTTGTTGTCCAGAGGCCAGGGGCAGTCAGAGCACCTTAGTTCCTTCTAACCCTTCCCAAGAGGGAGAGTGAACACTTTACAAAAGTATTCTAGTCCCTTCTGAACATTTTAGTGGTTTCCAAATTCCACCGTAATTTAAGTGTTATGGATGAAAAAATTCATTCCTATTTTATACAGGGTTATAAAACAAATATTTCTTATGAAGAAAATATGAAGTCCTCTGTGTTTTTATATAACATGAGTAAAATGTGTAGTAAGTTGAATATTTAGTAAAAAGTTTCAATAGGTCACTTTGACTTGTCATTGACCTGTTTTAGCCACCTTTGGAAGTCATTCATGCAAAGTAACTCAACAGGAGACAAAGTCCTGTGGAAACATCATATTTAAATTTGAAATAAGCCACACAGAACGTGATGGAGAAATAATCATAAAACACTTCTGTCTTCCTGTCTTTACACATTACATATTAAAATACCATTATCCATTTTAAAAACAAGGCGTATCCCTTGATGTGACATGAGAGTGCATGGTGAAGACAATTAACTGTAATCCAAGTACATCTTTGAGCCAGCGTTGCTTGAGTACATCTGTATATATCTAATACACACCTTTACCCCTATTGAGTTAAATTTTCCAAGACATGTTTGCATGCTACAGCATGGGCTGAATCTTTTCATGCTTAAGTTAAAGTACACTAAAAGAATTTCTCATTTAAACAAACTTTTTCTCACACCTACAAGGAAGTTATTTAACTTAACAGTGGCTGAAAGATAGAAAACGTAAAACACGACCAGATAACTCCATCCCGTGGTCATGCCCTGTAGCTCACACTCAGGATGGTTTAGGAAATGGTGTGCTTTTGTCTCTGCTGATAAAGTCTGCTGTTTCTGCATTTAGGGAAAAAAAATGCTTGAAAGCCAGCCAAGAAAAAGGACTCGTTTGTCTTGTTTTTCAGTAGTGTTTTTTTTTTTTTAACAAAGAAATCTTAGTTAACAGAATGATTTTAAAGAAACTAAGACACCAAAAATAAATTAATTTGGCTAATAATACCTGATTAAGTTATCTGCATTAAAAATAATGTTTTGCTGACTATGCTAAGAATAAAATGTATTCTTTCTTCCTTTTTTCTTTTTCCTTCTTTTTTTACTCTGTTTCCTTCCTTTTTTATCCTTCATTTCTTCCTCTCATACTATCTCATGTTTCTTTTGTCTTTCCTAAAATATTGCTAAGATTTTAAAGATAATCCTTAATCTATTATAATAATTTAAAGTTAGCATACCCAAAAAAGACAGCATAAGTATGTCTTATTAAAACTTAGATTTAAATTAAAAGGAGAGGAGATTAGGGCACATGGGTGGCACAGTGGGTTAAAGCCTCTGCCTTCGACTCAGATCATCATCTCAGGGTCCTGGGATCCAGGCCACATCGGGCTCTCTGCTTGGCAGGGAGCCTGCTTCCTCCTCTCTCTCTGCCTGCCTCTCTGCCTACTTGTGATCTCTCTCTGTCAAATAAATAAATAAAATCTTTATTAAAAAAAAAGGAGAGAAGATTAGTTCACTCATAAAGTAATAGTGAAAGCAAATTTTTTTCTTTCCTAATTATTTAAAGATAATTTTCAAATCTCAAGAACATTTGAGATAGTTAAGTTCATGGATCTGTCAATTTCATTACTGTGGGTTTGTGCACTCATTCAGAATCAATGTTTTGAAAATATGTATTGTGATTCTGTTTAGTATTTTATTATTTTTGAAACTCGGAACAATAGTGGAATAATGAAACGATGAAGAAGTCATTAAATGCAGTGTATTATGAACATTTTATCAATTAAAATTATATTTTATAGCATTAAGGTTGCAAATTATCCTAGTCATTTCTAGCTGTTATAACAAAAATACTATAGAGTTGGTGGCTTAAACAGCAGACATTTATTTCTCATAGCTCTGGAGGCTGGAAAGTCTGAAATCAGGGTACCATGGTCTGATTCAGGTGAAAGCCCTCTTACTGGTTTTCTCACCATGGTGGAAAGAGTGAAATCTGTCTTGTCTGCTATTTATGGTCATTACGTCCATGAGGACCCTACCCTTAAGACACAGTCTAACCCTAACTACCTCCCAAAGGCCGCACTTCCAAATACTATCACACTGGGGATGAGAGTTTCAAATATGAATTTTAAAGGAACGTATTCAGTCCAAAGCACAAATATTCCCTCCAAATTGGCTAAAAATGTGTATTAAATAATTATTATTTGTTTTGTTCTGTTTTGCCGTAGTAGTACCCACGCCCCATTCTTCCAGCAACAGTCCCTACTTTCTTTTGTGAATTTCTCCCTACTAAGTACTAGATCATCCATTCCAAGAGAGGCTTTGCCAGCAGCTACAGGGGTGGTCATGGGAAACAGACCCAGATCAATCAACATAGCCTATGTTCTTGGCTGCAGCCATAGACTCTGTGATGGGCATGTACCTGATGGGGCTATGTAAGCACATAGTCCTACTGGATTAGATACAAAAAGAGGTAGGAGCGGAACCTCCATGCTATGATGATGTGCCACCTATGAGTAGAGCCTGTTCAAAGAAAGGAAATGGAGATGAAGACATAGCAACTGGGCCCGATGATCTCACTGAGTTGCTATCTTCTTGCCCAAAGCCAGCTAGTGTATGAGTTCATAGAACTGCCTTTCCAGTAATATGACCTAATAAATTCTTTCTTGACTAAAGCCATTTTTAATTTGATTTTCAGTCATTTGTTACTAACAGAATTCTAATAGATGAATTTGTTTATCTATTCAATCTAGGTGATCATTTTTGCATTGACTCAACCTGCTTCATACTAGTCAAGGATTGTTAGATATTAAAAATAGCATTTCATACCTCTACCATGTTCTTTTTTTTTTTTTTTTAAGATTTTATTTATTTGACAGAGAGAAACATAGCCAGAGAGGGAACACAAGCAGGGGGGGTGAGAGAGGGAGAAGCAGGCTTCCCGCCGAGCAGAGAGCCCAATGTGGGACTCGATCCTGGGTCTCCGGGATTATGACCTGAGCCGAAGGCAGTCGCTCAACCAACTGAGCCACCCAGGCGCCCCTCTACCATGTTCTTTTCTTTGAAACATTGAAAGAATATCCTTTTGAGAATACATGTTGATGATATTTCAGTACTGTGTTTAGTACTTTGATTTTTAAACTTGTAAGGAGTTTGGGGACGGTTGTTCTTTAAGGCTTGAGAGAAAAAAGGTTTTAAGTTTTTGATACGTTTTTGCCTCTTGAAATGTGGTGACTAACAACTAAGGCTGGTCTTTTCCTCTTGTGGCCCCTTCCATATAATGGACTTTCAATGTACATGATGAACCACATAAACTTTCCATAGGTAGGAATGAATCATACATTATCCAATATTCTTTTAAAGGACTTTTTCCCTAGGATTTTTAAAAATTATCAAAAATTAGCCATTCTTTCTCATCAAAATCAACACAGGAAATTAAAATAAATATCAATAATACTTTTATGTGTCCAGTATAGTGCCAAAGTACTTCCTTAACCTTATTAATTGTTCAAGTAGGTTTTTTTTGCTGATAAGTTTTGCATTACCTAGACATAGCCATAATTTCTTTATTTAATTTTCTTCTTTGATTTTTGGAAATGTTAGAATCAAATCTTTTCAATCTTTTTTATCTCCCCTTAAGAAAAAGTGAACGGGAACCTGCAATGATTTATAGATGAAATTCAAGAGGAGAAAATTATACATTTAAAAAAAAAAGTTTTTACTCTACAATAATATTCTGGTTCAACTAGAATTTCTTTTGCTATTTAGTTGATAATAACATCACTGGATATAACTTGTGACTGTAACAGAAATATTATGTTGCTTCAGTCTAGCTTTATTGAGCTAAGAGATTCAGAAAGGACTTCTCATTTACATTTTTATCACTGTCTCTTTAAAAGTGTTTATTTAATTATAACTTCATAACAAATCACTAGTCTTTTTTTTTTTTTTAAGATTTTATTTATTTGACAGAGAGAAACACAATGAGAGAGGGAACACAAGCAGGGGGAGTGAGAGAGGGAGAAGCAGGCCTCCCGCGGAGCAGAGAGCCCCATGTGGGACTCGATTCCGGGTCTCCAGGATCATGACCTAAGCCGAAGGCAGTCGCTTAACCAACTGAGCCACCCAGGTGCCCCACAAATCACTAGTCTTCAGAATCACTTCTTGTATATACATTTCTCATCAAGCTGTATTTTTAAGTAGCTTTACTTTCATTGGCTTCTGATGCTTTTTGCTTCCTGTGAAGGCGCAGAGAACTACCTTTCTTTCTCTAGAATTGTCCTGTTTAGCCAAGGCAGAAAATTTTCAGTATTTAAAAATTAGTCTTCTGTGTGAAAACTTCTAAAATTGGCAAAAGATGTATTTTTTAAGTAGATAGTTAAAATGTCAATTAATAAAAGGTAGATATGAAAAGACAAATGTAAAGATAACCAGGATATATTTTTTTATATTCCAAAAACCTACATTACCAGAGGACAGGGGCCACACACTTGAGATTTCAATCAGAAATAGTTATTGGGCATCCTGTATTTTAAATATTGCGCTTCTGAGATTTTGCTTATATTAAAAGGCTCTGTGAAAAAAGTAAATAAATAAATAGATAAAATAAGAGTTCTTAACCTACTCGGTTAGAACACTTTTAAGGCCAGCATGCCTAATTCAAAAATGACTGATTCTAAAGCTTCTTGTTTCTCCTCAATTAGCGACACAAAGCTGTAGATAGCATAAAGATAAAGATTGACAAATCCTACAGAAGATAACAAGACACAGAATCAGGATCCTCATGAGTTAGAAAATTATGCCCCCACAGCTAAAAACGTCAGTCCCTCTACCAATACCTAAAATACCAAGCCTCTTCTTTTCCATCTCTAGAAGAATTAGACAATGATCCTTTCTGCCTATTATAAGTTTGAAATGTTTCAAGTAGTTGCGCATACTGCAACACTGCACTCATATAAGGGCTTCCTTCTCCTTCCCCTGAACACTTTGAGGCCGGCCACACCAATACCTTATTATCTTGCTGAGCCATAGGCCTAGAACAGGTGCTCTATAAATGTCAGTGGAAAAAAATGGATAAACTTCACTACTCCAATTCCCTTACCTAGGTGCAGCCATACTACTCATGTCCCTGCAAAGAATATTCTCTTTTTATTCCTTACCTATGTAACTCTTCCTGCCAATTCTCCAGACCATGGCTCAAATGGGGTCATCTCAATGAGAGACTGCCTCTGATATTCTAAGTCTCCCATATCTTGTTCTCTTTTATGGAGCCCTTGCTTGGTAGAATTATCAAATTTGTAAAAATACATCTAGTAGTCGATTCATTTGTTTTGTAGTTCTCTCCCACTTAGAAAGCAAGCTCTGCACAGAACTGGAATGTAATGTGTGTGTGTTCTCCTAGGACTTAGTCAACATAGAACTCATACTTGCTCTTAATATTACTTCATGTATGAATTACATTAATAAAATAAAGATAAATGAGGACCTTTTTGATTTAAGACATATGTGCTTTGATAGCAAACACTTCAGCACCCCTCATGAAGAAAAACCATTAAGCATAAAAGGGGGAAAGAAAAGCCTTTGTGCATACAAATAATGCATCCTTTAGACCCTTGCAGAAGTGAAAAATCAAGGTCAAAAACAGAAGAGAATGTTTGAATGCATTATTAAAGACAATTCTGAGGACCTTTTATAACCTTTCTTTAGAAGGAACCAGCTGCCTTAGTTAAGAATGACAATATGATTTAAATAATAAAAACGATGCCTCTTCTTTTTCGTACTGTCAAGGAGCACTGTGGCTCAACATCAGTGATTTTTATAAAACTCCTTTTGGAGTTTCATCCAAGACTGGGTTTGTAACAAAGACCGATTTGTTTGTTGAAAGCTAATCTGTCCCATTCCCATTCCCGTTTTATTGCTGTGGAAGGGTGTGCCCACGTGGAGCAAACAGGCAAAGGAGCAAGTGTATCCTGAGAGAGGGAACTAAGTGCATAGATCTGAAGAAGTGAAAGTACTTTAGAAAAAGAGTTAACAGGAGGACCTTTACGTGCTAGGCACTTTAGAGATGGTAATTTTAGCAGTAATTAAAGTTTACTTTCTTTCTCTCTTTAGAAATAGAAACTTTTTTTTTTCCTTTTTCTGCACTCACTGCAGCTCGGAACACAAAAAACATTTTCTAGCCTTCCTTGCAACTAGGCATGTAGTCATTTCTCTAAGTTCTGGCCATTGAGACCTAAGTGGGAAGATGTGGCGCTTCCTCGAGGAAGAGGGTGTAAAGGTTTCAGATGCAAAGGGGCTTCTTTTGTCCAGTGTATTTACTGATTCATCATGCCTGCATACCAGCCCTGGAGTGACAGCTTATTTCTAGACCTCAAGATATCTTTTATGTGAGAGATAAATAAAATCCTATCTTATTTATGCATCCAAATCTAAGACTAAATTATACAATGACGGTGAAACAGAAAAGAAAAGAAAAGAAAAAAGAAAAGAAAGGGAAAGAAAGAAAGAGAAAGAAGAAAGAAGGAAGGAAGGAAGGAAGAAGGAAGGAAGGAAGGAAGGAAGGAGCAGGGCTTCTGTTCTCCTGGAGCTTAAAAGGCTAGTTAGGAACTATTTCTGTCTTCAGAATGTAAACTTCCAAAAATGTGTGAAAATTGGGACCATAATTAGATAAAGAGTTAAAATCCATTGAGTAAAACTGAACAGTAAATACTCAGCTTTGCATCCTTAGGAAATGAATCAGTAACTCAATCTTTTCCTCTATGAACTCAAAATTTAATGCTTTAAGGAAAATATCTCCTATCAATTTACTCTTTCTTTGAAGGCACAGAGCTCATTCCTTTCCCAACATCTCCCATACACTCAACTGCAACTGCACTTTGCAGGTCAGTGTTTGAGGAGTTCTGACTGGGTAAGGGTTGATATGAAGTAAATCATTCTAGCATGTTAAGTATTTGCCACAAAATTCCTAACACATTTAATGATATTTATTGGCTTAATTAATAATATATATGTTATCCCTTTCTTTTATTACCTTGGATATGTATTTTAACTTTGCCCTACATGGATTCTCATTTCCAGGTGGGTTATGACATACCCTGTAAACTTCAATACTTTCTAAGTAAATTAAATAGGAGAGCATGTATAAAATCCAGGGTTATCTTGGGAAGGTGTGAGATCTAGAATCATGCAGTCCTAAGTTTGTATCCTGACTTACCCACTTAATTCTACCGGTTGAATGACTCGGAAAATTAAACATGTGAGCTTTAGTTACCTCTTCTATTAGCACATGGCTTACAGAGTTGTTATGACGTCTCTTTTCGTCTACTAACTTTCTTTCCTCTCTATAGCTCCATTCCTAACAGTCTTCTGTGATATAATGGTAATGATGACCACTACATCCAGACTGTCAGCTAACATTTTTATGGAAAAGATAATTCCAGTTTTCTAGTTGTTTCAAGAAAACTCAATAGCATGTTTATCATTAGGCTGGCTTCATTATGCATCTATCTCAGATCTCATCCCTCTGTTTAGGGTAGAAAGAATTCTGATCAGCTAGGTCAGGAATAGAAATGGAAAAATGATTAACATCAGGCCCAACCAAGTAGAAACTAATATTAGGGCAAAATAAGTTTCCCAAAGGAAAGTCTAGTTCTGAAAGGCTGCAGATAGAAAGTCCACTTTGGTACTTTACCAAGAGTACTTCAAACAATTCATCATTTATTTTCAAAGTTGAAGTCGTTAAACTGAACTTATGCCCTTTACTACCTTGCTTTAGCCTTTAACTTCTTTGAAATTTCTTTTCTGACAGATGTCAAGCAGCTTTCCTTTTGATTGATTTTCTACATGGTTTATCTCTTATCCATCTAGTCTGCATTTTTCCCTTTCACTATAAGTCCAAAATGTCGAGTTTATTTCTTGATAGCAAACATATATTTTTAAGTGTTAATAATATGACCAGGATCCTTATTCTACTATAGCAGAAAATTCAATCAATTACTAAGAGTTAATTGGTCACACTCTACAACAGATAAGTGGTTATTTCATTTATGCTGATTTGGCGTCATTAAGATCATTATTGCATTACTGTAATGTTAGCCTTTTTAATAGGAGCTACTCATGAAAATGGTAAAACACTAGATAATGTCTTCAAACCTTCTCTTTCATCTGCTCTTTATTTTTCTAAGAAACATAACTCTTATCTCTTTCTCAGTACTCAATTATAATAACAAACTGTGTGATATGAAGGTGACTTGATGGCCACTGGAATTAATTTGCATTTCTTGAAATAGCTTCAACTATACTTCTGAGAATGGGATGTTCACATATCATCCTGGCTAAATATTTAGATAATGGGTCCCTTTCTCCAAATTTTCAATTCCTTTTTTTTAAAATTTTAAGATTTTATTCATTGATTTGTGAAAGAGAGGGGGAGAGAAAGAGCACAAGCAGAGGAGACATCAGGCAGAGAAAGAAGCAGGCTCCCCCATGAGCAAGGAGCCTGACTCCGGACTTGACGCCAGGATGCTGGGATCATGACCTGAGCAAAGGCATCGGTTTAACTGAGACACCCAGGCACCCCGAAGTTTCAATTTCTAATTCCCTAGTCAAACAGATGCTTTCCTAACTCCTCCAAACTTGATGTTATGAAGCATTTTACTCTGATGGCCATCATTTTCCTTAAGTAAGTCTTTCTTCCAGTGGTTTCTGTAACAGTTTCCTTGGAGCTTACCAGCAAAAGGGCAAACCTATGATGTCTAAATGTTCTTTTCAAAAAAGAGATGGAAGCAAGTACCTCAAGTCATACAAATATATATTATGTTAGAAATACACTAGCTCTCCAGCCAGAGATCCATATGCCTTTTCTTAATTCCAGGATTATCTACTAACACATTTAGTAAACATTTGAGAGAAATAGGGGGCTGATACAAATTCCTGCATACACCAAGCACATACTGGGAGAAGAGAACACAAAATTAAAAGCTATCCACATTTTTACAAATAATAAGTTTGTTCACATTCTATCCTGAACAGAAAAGGCCCTTGGGGAGTCTAGCTGTAGCGGCAGGTCTGGGTACTGCAGCCTAAAAACTCAGCTGCTTCTACCTGATGAAGAAAAACGTGTCAATGCTGCAGACTTGTCAAGTATATTAGCATACGTTTGACTTGGGAGAAAATACACAAACACCATTTGTAAAAATATTGTGGAGACCTGAATAAAGTTAGTGCAGACACATCAATATACAGTTGACAGCTGAATAACACAGGTTTGAACTGTGCACGCCCACTCACACGCAGATTTTTTTTTTTTTTCTGATAAATACAGTACAGGACTGTAAATGTATTTCCTTTTCCTTATGATTTTCTTTTTTTTTAAAAAATATTTTATTTATTTATTTGACAGAAAGAGAGATCACAAGCAGGCAGAGAGGCAGGCAGAGAGAGAGGAGGAAGCAGGCTCCCCGTGGAGCAGAGAGCCTGTTGCGGGCCTCAATCCCAGGACCCTGAGATCATGACCCGAAGGCAGAGGCTTAACCCTCTGAGCCACCCAGGCGCCCTCCTTATGATTTTCTTAACAACATTTTCTTTCCTCTAGTTTATTTAATTGTAATAATACAAGATATAATACATATAAACATACAAACCACGTGTTAATTGATTGTTTATGTTATTGGCAAGACTTCCATTCACTAGGAAGTTTTTAGCAATTAGGTTTTGATGGAGCTAAAAGTTATACATGGATTTTCTACTGTGTGGGGTGGGAGTGGCCCTCCTAATCCCCCCCCCCGTCATTCAGAGGTCAAGTGTACATTAGTTTAAATAAGAAATGAGTTAAATGTGGTTGACAATCAAGAAAACCTTCAAGGAAGTACAGAATTGTGATTGAATGGCTAGAATTTTGACCTGGAAAGAAGAGGTAAAGAAGAGAGGTGGATGATATGAAAAAAGACAAAAATCTATCAAGATTTATAATCTAGGAAATAACATTGTAGATAAGAACACAGAAGGAACTTTTAAAACTTTGTATTGTTTTCATCTCTTACCTCCATCACAGTGATCAATGCTATGGATTATATTATTATTCAAAATATTTTCTATCCCTTCCTGGGTGTAGATTATACTCCCTAATCCTGTTGGTATCCTGAATTGCTGTGTGATTTATGGTACATCTCCATTCATCTGACTTCAGAGTGGGTCATTTTAACTGCATTGATCAATGACGTGGGGATCAAAATGCATGAATAACTTTCAAGTTTAAGAGCTAGTTTGAGTTTGCCATGCTCCTCTTATAACTCTTTTAAAAAGATTAGCAGTCTCTCAGATAAAGGCCACTTTGTCATCTAAATGACATAGAACAGAGTTGTAGCTGACCAACAGTGTACATAAAATATGAAAAATAAGCCTTTGTAGTTGTAAGCCAAAGATTTTTTGGGTTATGTGTTAACCTCAACTGATTGTTAGAATTTATCAAGGGATTCTTCAAAGAAGAAGAGGCTTGTGAATGAGATCCTAAGTAGATAAGATTTCTTCAGATAGAAATTCTAAGATAGGGGCACCTGGGTAGCTCAGTTGGTTAGGCGACTGCTTTCGGCTCAGGTCATGATCCTGGAGTCCCGGAATTGAGCCCCGCTTTGGGCTCCCTGCTCAGTGGGAAGCCTGCTTCTCTCTCTCTCACTCCCCCTGCTTGTGTTCCCTCTCTCGCTGTGTTTCTCTCTGTCAAATAAATAAATAAAATCTTAAAAAAAAAGAAATTCTAAGATAATATAGATATTATGAAAGAATAGAAACCACAAACATATGCATTATTTTTTTGAGTGTAGAGTAACAGAGTTTGAGGAAAACTCTGATTTTTTTTCTCAAATTTCTTAAATTTTCATATACCTTAAATAGTGTTTTGAGCTAAAAATCCTGCTTAAAAAGAATGAACAGTATTAACAATATTCCTCCTATCCAAACTTTTTATAACCTTAGGATTTAGTTACAAAAAAACTAGTCACTATCAATAATTACTCACAAATTTATCATTCTAAAATTTGAAAAATATAATGCAAAAGAGTTGGCAAGTCACTTAGTAAAGATGAACCATACACTAGAGAACAACAATGTTTTTAACCAGATGACCAGAACAGAAGATAATTTAGTTCAGAATGGTTGTGAAAGAAATTACAGTGTGAATCAGGAGAAGAATTACTCCAAGAGTTCAAAGAAAATATGATTATAATCTCAGTATTGTAAAGCACGTGGATCTTTCCAAAAAGATTTTCTTTTCTTTTTAATTTTATTTATTTGAAAGAAAGGGAGAGAGAGAGAGCAGGAGCAGGGGGGTGGGGCAGAGGGAGAAGCAGACTCCCCACTGAGCAGGGAGCCTCATGCTGGACTGAATCCCCAGACCCTGGGAACATGACCTGAGACCAAAGCAGATGCTTCACCAACGGAGCCATCCAGCCACCCCCAAAAAGATATTTTTAATTATATATTTCATGGTAAAAATTTAAAGAGGATGATAGGATGTAGAGAAAAAAAGCAAAATTTGACTCAATTTGCAGGGTCCTCCACCATGACATACAAAGCATTTCTACTGTCCTTCTTACAATGTAAACACTGTTGTGTTGGGGCCTGTCCTGGTGCAGGATGAGGCAAGCATAAGAAGAAATCAGCTTTGGAGGCAAAGCTGGCAATCAGCCTTAGGCAGGGTCATGTGCCTGAGGAGAGCCACAAAAATCATAGTTATCTAGGGTCCAGATCATGTGCCACAGGAAGTTCCTTTAAGGTCCCAAGCTGTCAAGCAGAGGGACATTGCTCGGTGACTGCCAACAGACTTTTTTTTTTTTTTTTAATACAGAATTTAAGATAGAATATATTATGTGGACCCTTATATGAAATCACTGGGTATCATAATTGCAAATGTTTTTAATTTTCTGGTTTCACTAAACATTCATTAAAAGTAGTATGCACACTTTATATTGTCCAGAGACACTGGTTTTTCAAGAATAGAATTATTATTTTTAAAGATTTTATTTATTTATTCATGAAAGACAGAGAGAGGCAAAGGCAGAGGGAGAAGCAGGCCCCCTGTGGAGCAGGGAGCCCAACATGGGACTCGATCTCAGGACCCTGGGATCATGACCTGAGCTTAAGGCCGATGCTTAACCAACTGAGCCACCCAGACGCCCCAAGAATAGAATTATTTAACATTAAAGTCAGGATGGAAAATAAACCAAAAGTGGCAGAGAAGTAACTGAAGGGTTAAGTTAAAAATGTCCATGAAATCCTTCTTCCTTCAGGAACTCCCCAAAGGTAGTCTCTCTGCCTTTTGAATTTTGTGAATGTTCTCCGTTTGGTTTTAATATGATATTTATAAATTCTACATAAGATTTTATATTCCCTAATAAAGTGTTAGTATTCAGATTTCAAATACCATATCTCATATTTGTCTTCCTCAGTATAATTATACTGAGTTTTACCAATAGGAAGTGCTCAGTAAATGTTCTTTTTAATAAACTTATGAAATAGAGCTTAAAACTAAAATTATATTCAAATTACAAAAGCAGTTAAATTAATTATAAGGCAAGAAATATAAACAGGGTTTAGGTGGAATTTGAACATATGGAAGATCAATGAATACTGAATAGGAAAGCAATATAATTGATATTATTATAGAAGTATTTCTTTGAAAAAGAAATAGGATGAGAGAAACTGTATGGCACCTAATTCAATCATCTAGACTGGTAACAGCGATGATGGAAAGGCAGAAATTCATATAGAAATTGAGTGAAAAGACACGTACGTCTATTGAGCCTATAAAGTCCAAGAATTTTTTTTTTCATACCAAGAGCTTCACACAGTTCTGGGACATAATAGTTTATGAATAAATATTTATTAATTTCATGTACAAATGATATAGTTTCTGATGGAAAGGGTACAGAAAAATGAATAGAAAGTCTGGTTTCAGCTTCCTATCTGGTTATTTAAGAAGTAACACTCTACTAACAAAAATAAAGAAATTAGAAAGAGCAGTTTTGATACAGAGGTTAAAGAATCACAAGATACTCATGAAGTACCCTTGACACAATCCACTGGCAAAGTTTCACAGGCAGGGGAAAAGCTAGACCAGAGTTAAAGGTAAAAGCAAATATGGATATATGGGTCTGAGACCTTACTATCAAAATTAAGATTCATCAACTACTTGTGTGATGGGAGAAAGTCATTCAGCTTCTCTGGACCTTATTTTCTTCTCTCAGAAAGGTGAAAATGTTGTTTGTAGAGACTTTATAAAAATTCAGCCCTATAAAGATAGTAATAAGAATTAAGGCTTGGTAATTTTTAGGGATTAGTGGAAAGCCATAAACATTTCACTTGGATTATGAGTTTTTTGTTTTTGTTTTTGTTTTTTTAAGATTTTATTTATTTATTTATTTATTTGACAGAGAGAAACACAGCTAGAGAGGGAACACAAGCAGAGGGAGGGAGAGAGGGAGAAGCAGGCTTCCTGCCAAGCAGGGAGCCCGATGTGGGGCTCGATTCCGGGTCTCCAGGATCATGACCTGAGCCAAAGGCAGATGCTTAATGACTGAGCCACCCAGGCGCCCTGGATTATGGGTTTTAGAGTATGATCACCTAATACCTTTGAAGTAATGAGTACTTAACCACAGTTAACCATTTTTCAATGGATTTCATCTTTAGAACTTTAGAAAATT
Source organism: Spilogale gracilis (assembly GCA_004023965.1). Classification (NCBI taxonomy): domain Eukaryota; kingdom Metazoa; phylum Chordata; class Mammalia; order Carnivora; family Mephitidae; genus Spilogale; species Spilogale gracilis. The sequence continues at coordinate 61,955 of PITA01003454.1, read as the reverse complement.
TAATAGAATGAGAATAACCAGAATAGTATATTAAGAGAGAAATAATTCTTTTCTTTTTTAAAGATTTTATTTATTTATTTATTTGAAAGATAGAAATAACAAGTAGGCAAAGAGGCAGGCAGAGAGAGAGAGGAGGAAGCAGGCTCCCTGCTGAGCAGAGAGCCGGATGCATGCAGGCCTGGATCCCAGGACCCTGGGATCATGACCTGAGCCAAAGGCAGAGGCTTTAACCCACTGAACCACCCAGCCACCCAATTATTTAAGAGAGAAATAATTCTTAAAGGTGACCCCAAAGGTCCAGTTTTTCAGGATGTGGTGAAAATTCTACCTGTAAATATCATGATTTCCTATACTCCATACATATCAACTTAGAATTAACCATTCTAGATTGAAAAATTTGCTTCATTTTGCAGGATAATTTCTCTTACCTATGCAAATCCAGAATACACCTGGATGCAAAATACACATTCTCTCAGGAGAAGATCATATTGTCTAAATTTTCTCAAATACCTATTTTGATGAAGTGGTATTCACTAGGCATAAATCAACCATGTGACAAGTAGTCCTTTCCTGGCTTGTAATTGTTATTTCTCATCACATTATGTCAGAAGAACAGTGTAAATTTTTTTGCTTGGCACTTTGTTTTTGCATGCATTAAATTTTATCTATTTTTCTACAACTGAACAATATAAACATTAAAAACCTGTAGTTTCTTATACCAGTTTAGTTTTTTACTATCTGTAAAATATTAATATAACTACAAACTTCATATCTCCTCAACTACCATAATATGAACAGAGGACCACAGAATTTATTTTTTAAATGTCTTTTTTTCAGCACATATTATATGCAAGGTCTTTAAATAATATTGCTGCATTCTATACCAACAGAGATGCAACATTAACTCAGGAAAGGGGGTAGGACGGTGGGTGAACCCATCCACTAAACCACAGAACACAAGCTAAATTTACCCAATGAAATGGCATAAATGAAAAGCAAAAATGGTATGAGCCATTTTCAGAATGGCTTCATCTGAAATCTTCTCCATGTCATTCCCTGACAGTCCCCTCTTCCATAAAGTAAAAGGACAAAATGCGTCTAAGACAAATGAAATATATTAGATTGTAAGCCAAACTATGTCTTCAAGAAAGCCTCTGGTAGCAGTTTTGAGTCAATGTGGTGCCTCTCTAAACTTCAAAAGTAGAAGGAGAGGAATATGTATCATGCTGTGGCAGAAATGTCATAATCATCCACATTGATTTCTCCACTCCTGGAATCCAGACTGGCTTGTGAATTGTTTTGGTCAGTAAGAATGAGGCAAAGTGATATTGATCTGGTTCTGAGCCAAGGCTTCATGATGTTCTTTCTCTGGAAATCCTTATGACCTACCATGTAAACAAGCCTGGGCTCCTCTGCTGTACCAGACACAAACTACCTCTGCAGAGGCCAACCTACATCCACCAGTCTCCAGCTGATCTGGTACATAGCTGCTGACACCTAGGGATGCCCAATATAGATCAAGAAAATTGTTAAGGTACTTAGAGCAAACTGCCAACCTATATTATGAGTAAACTAAATGGTTATTGTTTTAGACCATCAAATTTTGGAGTGGGTGTTACATAGTAGAGAATAAACTGATACATATAATCATTATGCAAATATCTGGAGTCACTATATGATCTCAATTCCCATAGACTGTTTTAACAAGGGTAAAACCATTGTCCTTGAGTAATAGCTAAGTCAATAAAGCATAATTTTAAAAACACAACAGAATTTAAAACTTTCAATAATTCCTGAATTATTTAACCTGGATGTTTTCTTAGACAAAGTAATAAAGTAATTGTTAAAAGACCCCTGTAATTTTAAGTTGTGCAGAAAAACATCTCTGCAGTAAGATATAACGTCCTCTCTTTTTCTTTAAGTTGTGGAGACATAGTCACAGTCTGAAGTCATGTCAGTCAGAGATGTCCTACCTTTCTCCTTTCTTCTTTTCTCTTTTCAATATATTTTGGATAATTCATGAGTTGTTACAGTGTTTCTCTAGTGTTTCAGTTATAATCTTGATTTACAAGATCAGTTCCCAAACCAGATCAAAGTCTTTTACTGTAATTCATTTATTTCTGGAAAGTTCATTACACTCAGGTACTCTGCATTTATAGATGACATTTGAAAGACCTGAGAATGGCTTTTTAATATACTTCCATGCAGTAATTAAACATTATAATGCAGTAAATAACATGGACTGTTCCAGTGGCTAGAAAATACTAAGTGAAAATGTTTTTAAATACCTCACATACTTCTCAGGGTCCTTATCCAGCTGGTCTGATTGGTCATTATCTGTTTGGTAAAACTTCCCAAACAACTCATTAATATTTGTAAAAGCTCTCCAAATTATAAACGTCAAACAGCAAAACCCAAATGTCATGTATGCAGAATTCAAAAGAACTTTTCGAAAAACAATCTTTGATCACAAGTGTCCCCTAATCCACCTCTTGAATTACTACAGAAGAATTCAGTGCGGATGCAATTCAAATTAATTCATTCATGATTGATGTTAAAATTTCCTCTATAAGGACAGTACGGCAGAAACAAAACTGTGAATTTAACAAAGGGGGAAACTGTAGAAGGTGTTAGTTGTTTTTGGTAAGCAAGCTGTACGATTTTTACATTATTTGATAGTTGCTGACATTATAGGTATATTTAAATTCTTAGTAAAGTTACTTCTGCGCACCTTCTTAAATGCTTTAAAATAAATTCTCTGATTGCCACTGATGCAGTTCACTATTAAAACCTAATATAATTTTTTTTTTTTTTACTGGATTTTATTTGACTTCCAAGATTAGTAAGATTCTTGAGCTGTGTTTGACCCCAAAATAACTGGAAAAAGAGAAAATTAGGTCAGCACTGATGTTTCTTTCTACTTCTCTACTTTATATATTGAATGCTAGTTGCTGTACAAGTTTAAAGAATCTTGGTCACAGGATTGAGGTGAATCACTTATTCATGTATAGCTAGTGTATTAGCACAATAATAAATTCAACATAGGAATAAAATATATCCTTGTTATATCACTGAAATGACTTTTTGTTTGACAATCATAGTTACCATAAAGACAGATTATGAATATAGACAACACACAGAGTTGAATTCTTTGGAATTATGAACTATATCCCATATGAATCCAAAATGGAGTCACTATGATTAATGTTACCTCAGTGAATACAAAATAAATGAATAATTACCCTTCACTTATTTTAAAGGATTACCTTCAGTATATAATACACGAGTTACATTCAACTCACTGTAGTGTAAAGAGCTCAGTTTAAACTGACAAAAGGCAGGAAATTCAGAGTCAAAGCTGAAAGCATCTTGGAGTGTTAGTCTCAAAGCACATATGGTAAAAACTATCTTTAGTACGAATCACATATGGTCCATCTTTGAGTGGGTTTCATTTCCCTGAGGAAAGGGAGGTTTCTCTGAGATAAAAGGAAGAAGCTCCCATATTATGTTTTTTTTGAAAATGGCTATGTGTGAAATTTAAATGCATAATGTATACCATATACTTCTAAAGACTCTTGTTAACCAATGGCATGCAAGCATGAACAGAAGTTAACAATAATCTCTAACTTCAGCTGTCAGTTCGACAAAATGTGGTGTAAAAAGCAGAAAAGTATGGATGACTCAGCATAATCTGTCACCATAACTTGAAAAACAATGGGGACTCATAGAGAAAGAAAGTACATGTTATTTAATTTCCAGTGCTTCAGTGGGCTTGGTTATTTCTTAGTCTACAGATTTATTGTGGAATATAGGCTTGTGACGTTTTGAGAAAAGCTCAAAATATTGTTATACCTTAGATATTTCATATTTGATGTTATATATAATGTACATTTTAAAAACATATAACATCAAATACTTTATGTATTATTTTCCCTTATTTTAATATTTGTTATTTTAATTTTTGTCATATGAAAGGTTTGGAGAAATGTGCAAAGTTATATTACAAGAACTGAACATAATCTACATGTATACACACATGACACAATATTTTAGAAGAAAGATATGTTGGTGGATAACAAACATAGTAACTTGTAAAAGCATTATGCAATCAGAAGAATATTCACATCCATTATAAGCATTAAACTAGTAGAGTTTAAGAAAATCTAGTTCAAATCCCAATAAAGAAGTGGAACATGGATGAAAATATTCAAATGTAAGACCTAATATAACATGGTCATATAATGGGGGGGAAAAACTGATTTTCGAAATAAGAAACACCAATTATTAACTGTTCACAATATGCATCAAGCTCTGTAAATTAGCATAAGCTTAAAGACCCATTACCTGGGAAAAAAATGAACTAGGTCTTAAAGGAATTGAGTTGTAGGCAATTAAAAATGTTATTGACAATAAAACACAAAGCTCAGAACATGGGTAATTAATTTGTTAAGGTTATTAATGATATTTCTAATTAGATACAACAAAAATAACTGTCAAAAGGTATATATAAACTAAAAGATGAGTAGAATATTGATGAATTCTATATTCTAATTTCAGGTTAAACAAAATAAGATGATAGGGAATTGGCAGTCTTTAACTACATGTGATAGTTTGTGGTCACAAATAACACTGTGAGCTTCTGGGAATTAGTAAACTCTTATAGGAAAACTGATTTGATAGCAAAATGAAATTCTCAGATGAGATCTAACAAATCATGAATATACAAAATCATCAAAAAAAAATACAAAATCATCAAATCTTAAGATCTGAAAAGATCTGAGCTATCATCTGGCCTGATTTCCTTTTGTGTAGATTCAGAGAGTGTGACCCAGGAAGTCAATCCATGTACCCAAAGCTAAAGCAGTGAGTGGAAGAGCTGGAATCAGACTGTTTTCCACTGTACCAAGTGTTTTCCACTTCATCATTAGATTACTATAGCTTTCCCGATCACATTAATTTTGGATAAGTAAATCAGTTATATCACGTGACAAACATTTAGTGCCCTCCATGTTCCAGGCACTTGTGCCAGGTGCAGGACAGAACAATGAAGAGAACAAATACAGCATGTGCACATACACTTTAATGTGTTCACTTCACCTTAATGCCCAGACTAGCTTATATTTTAGTGCCTCTGGAAGAGAATGAAGACAGATACTTCAGAATCTTAACACAAAGAGGATACCCACATTCATTGAAAAAATACACGCGAGAGTGAGGATGTGTGTGTGTGGCTGCATGTTTAAAGAGGAGACCCCAATACTCCTGGAAGTTACCGTATTTATCTTGAGAATAATGTATTGCGTATGATCACTGTGGCAAGGGATCATTGTCAAAGACGTATCCAACTTCCTCACTTTTAGGAAGAGAAGATCTACCTATTAATAATTTGGTTGTTCTTTCAGAATCAGCATGTCTACTAACACTATCCATGTAAGAACCACCTGTCAAACTTCCCCATCTTTCTCATTTCAAACAAAAGGAAACAAAAACAAAAACATAACCCTATTTTCTTAACAGAAAATACTAAAATAGAGGCTTCAGAAATGCACCTCAATAGAATATTAATTTAAAATTATTTTTATAAAAATTAAGGTTATTTGGTATAATTTTTGGTATTGTTTTGGGATGTTTGTTTTAGTGAAATAAAACAAATGTTCAGTCTCCACTTGAGTTGGTATATATTTCTCTGCAGGAAATATTTGTTATATTCTCCTTAGTATTAATTGTGGCCCACCAAAATTATCTCTAGACTGAAGGTAGTAAACTTGAGTTTTAATCTACTCTCTTGTGGCCAGAATCACAGGTGGGTCACTGAGGGTAACTGGCAGTTCTTCCCTTCAGAATCAGTATTCCCCATTAATAGGGAATTTATTAGAGATTGGTATTAATGACTATAATGACTGAAATTAACTGACTGATGTTCCTGTGACAGCTTCATCTGGAAAGGTTACATGTTGAGCAGATGTTTTGCACATGATTAATGAAAATCAGTCTTATATGGTCATTACACAATATATCTATCACTCCAGTCAAAAAATTATATTTATACTTTGTAAATAAAAAAAAGAAGGTGAAACAAAATATCCTTACTAGTTTACATTTTTGCATTGCTACAATTGTCGAAGTCATTTATTTGAATATGCTATCAAAGAATGACATAAATCTACTCAGTGCATTTATTTGCACATAATGCATTCAAATAGACATGTACAACATAATCTCAGATTCAGATAAGCACACTACATTTATTTAAATGTCTTCACATTCATACTAGATTGAACATTTAAGTCAGTCTCAGAGTGACTCAACGATGCATTGTTAAAAGTTGAATATCATGCTTACTAATACTTGTCTGTTAGTCTTGCAACCTACAAATTTACCAAGGTGGTCATAAATGCAGAGGGCCATATCTGTAGAGAGGTAAGTTTGGAAAGAATGTGGCCTCAGATAGCTCTGTGGGACTATGTTTGAAATGTGGCATAATGAAGAGCAAAATATCAATTATTTTCAAAGAAACTACAATCAATTTTATTAAAATTCCCTCAGAAAATGTGAACTAAGTATTATAATACAAAAATTGGGTTTTGTAAAAACATGTTTTCTCAAGACTTACATAACAAGCCAAGGTAACAGTACGTTGAAGTTCTCTATCTCATTTAACTCACGAGGCTTCTGATTGAATTAATACATCCCAATGTAAACCTCACACACATATGAAAAGAGTGTGTATGGGTGGACTACAATATGAAACAGACAAAAATTTAAAAAGAAAGGTAACGACATATTTGATTTATTACCTTAGCTTTTAATATTTTTGCAAATTTTCAAAAAAGTTTTAATAACCAGATACCATTATGGTAGTTACTGAACTTCATACAGATTTTTGATAACATAAAATTTTCCCTTGGTTTCTTAATATATTGAGAGGAAAAATATGTAAGCTATATACTCTTCTTATTCTAAAATGATCGCCATTAAAATACAATATTCAGGATTAACTTCTACCTTCCAAGTAGCCTTTTTTTTCTTGACTCTAATTCATGTGGTTTAGATGCTGTCTCCTTGAAGGGTATGACTAAGTGGTTCTCTAAATAGAGTAGCTTCCAATGCAGAAGGCTCTGTCTTCTTAGGAGGTGGTATCAGACCATAGTTTGACAAATGCAATTCTCACATATCTGTCCCCTTATTCCTCAGGGAAAGATGGGATTTTCCCTTTAGGTGCTAAAGATGTCAAACATCAGCATATATGTAAATAGGATGAGAGGAGGCTCTGAGATTCCATGAGCCAAGGTTAGCAAGAAACTCCATATGGGTAATTTTGTCACAGTATCTTTTTCCTCTCCAAAGTTACACCAGTTGATTAGATATTTCGGGACTCTTTTAGGTGTTCACTCAGTCCTGTTCTTGGAAATTAAACTTCTGGTACTGTGGCTTTCCAAGTAGTGTGGGAGGCCACAGAAGGCCACTTGCTGGGAGAATATGTGCCTTATCTAAAAACTTAAAGAGCCTGGGCAACGGCCAAACTACATCTGCAAACCTTGTCTCCCCCAATGAAAAGAGTGTAAGAGGGGCTGGTTAGCCAATGATGGGTAAGATTCTCTCTCCACTCTCTCAACCTAAGACAGGCCATATCTGCTGAGAAGATATGAGCCAATGACGGGTAAGAGAGAAATGGATGAGGGGATGCCTAAGACAGGCACAGTCATAGCCTCTTCAATTCTGGGAAAGAGTTGATATTTTTATATAAAATAAAAAAGGGGGATATGTGGGAAGCCACAGAAGTCCAGTTGCTGAAAGAATACGGGCCTTACCTAAAACCTTAGAGAGCTTGGGCAATGGGCAAGGAATGAGGAAATCTTGAGGTGCCAGTAGGAAACACAAAGGAAAGTAAACCAGGTCTTAAGGGAGTATGTGCAGAAACATACTCTCTGGCACATTGCAAAATCTTATGGTATGTAGCCACTGACTCTACTTTGATCTTGCTGTACTTTTTAAGCTGTTTCTTACTGATATACTGAACTCTGTTACTGACTAACTCATAATAAGTTAGTGATAGTGATTTGTACCCTATTGGAGTCTATAAACAAAAATTACATCAAACATTATGTACTAAGTCAGGGCTGTTTGCATTGATAAAAAATAATGTACTGTACCATGATTCATCCCCCTTGGGTACTAGGTTTCATCTTGAAAGGTCACTCTGATCTTCCCTTTTTGGATAAAAAATTTCATCATAGGGCCACTGTGATCTAACAATGATGTTTGTAAAGCAGTATAAATAAAGCTCCCTGAGAACAGTGTTATTGGGAGATCCCCACACAACACTTGGAGTCCCGTCTCCTCATTCGAAAGCACCTACGCCCTCCCCACCTTCTGGACCCTGACTGTTGCTGGGGCCTGGCTCCCGGCAATGTAGCATTCTCATGGCCCAATCTCTATGCAGACTAGTATGCTTATGATGGTGGGTAACATCAGAGGAAGCCACAGACCCTATCCCTAGGTCACCAATAGGAGATTCTTCCTTGTGCTCAATGATGCTACTCTAACCCTCATATTCTTCCTCAAGGGAGACTTTTTCCTGATTTCCACTATTTGGGTGTCATACACACCTAGTACCATCAAAAAAAATATGCTTCCTTCATCTAAGATAATAAACTCTAATCCTTCTTCTATGAACATGAATCAAAATAGCTATTAACTTCTAATACCTTTTTCCTCTGTGGCTTATAGATCCTGGGGAGAGGAATAAATAAATAAAAAAGACCAAATCTCCCTTTAAGTGGGTTTGCCAGATTTAGTAATAAAATATAAATACTCATTTAAATCTGAATTTCAGATGAAATTGATTTTTTTAGTATGAGTACATCCCATGTAATATTTTATAAATACTTAACACTAAAAATGATTTATCATTGATCTGAAATTCAAATTCAAATATAACTGGGCACCTTGGTTTTTGTTTTGTTTTGTTTTTTAGTGTGGACTTTCTGCCTTCAATGAAAAAGGATAAGAAAATTATTTTTCTAATTATGTGTTGATAATTCTTCAGGAGTGCAAGAGAATAATTAATGTTTCAACCACTCATCTTGTTACAGTGACAATGAAATTGTGTAATTTGTCTCATTTTCCCCTTAATTTTGGTGATTTCAGATGCAGTTTAGGCTTCAGTTACCAATGTGCTAAATCGAATATTTGCTCCCACTTTTGATCATCTTTCCGAAATTACAATGGCTGTAAGTAAAAATGACAAACCGATGTTTGTCTGGTTTGGTGCAGCCAAACAAAATAGAGCAAGTTGGGGAGTTGGGCTTGGGGAGTTTGGAAGATATTATAAACCATCTAAAAATACACAAAACAAAGCAAAACAAAAAGCCTTTCTCTTTAGCCATGGTCAAAATTAGAGGAGAAACTCAGGTCATGATGATATCTGAGAAGGCTTGAGAAAATGAAGTTTGTTGACATAAATACTTTGGTACTTCAAGATACTACTCTACATTTCACTCCTTTTCAGTAAGAAGAAAAGTCAAGATTCTTTACATTACCGTGATTATACTTGAATTATAAACAGAGTACTAGCCTGATAAGGCAAAGCTTTACCTAACTAAATCATTTCCTTATAAAATACAGGCTCTTTCTGAATGATTCCAGGGAAGAGGATAGCAAGTCTAGATGATATTCCACTTGAAACTCCATTTTAAAAATTTGATCCTTGAAATATGACCATTAATTATAAATCCAAGAAGAAAGCATAGATTTTTCATTCAAGATAATAATATATATATTAAAGGAAATAGAATCTTTACACTTATGCCACAAATGAGCTCAGCAGGTTTTTTACGTAATTGCTATTATGTTTGTGTGCTCTCATTAGCCACAAAATTTTATAATCTTTTGGTTTCACAAACTTGGACAAACTGCTCAAAATAAAGAGTTGTTACTGGAATTCAGATTCAAATATAGATAGGTCTTAATATTTTAACACACTATCTTTTCATGAAATGACATTTGACAGCCCTTAGAATACTCTACACATGTTATTTATCTTTTTTTTTTTTGAAACTCACATACTTGTTTATGGTAGAATTAGTTGTCTAAATAATTGACACCCATGGCAGACATTATCTGTTCCATCACCCAACATTTATTTTCAAACTCCTTCTTTGTCAACCAAAATGTAGAGACTGGAAAGGTAACTGGTAAATTTCTAAAATTACTTTGCAGCTAGGGACAGGGCTGTGACATATCTGGCAAAAGTAAATAAATACACACATACAGAGGACAAAAAACAAGAACAACAATGATAACTCTGTGTGTGTGTGCAAGTCAGCTAGGACATTCTGAAAAATCTAACAAGAAGGCAGGATATGCTAATACTGCCCACCTCTTTGTTTTTGCTCTCAATATGAATACCATTCCTGGAACTTCAAACAGGTATCCATTCATTCAAATGCAGAGATAGCAGATCTTTCTAAACCACAGATCAAGTTTTTGAAATCTCAAGGTAAAAGTATTCCTAATACATACATCATTTATTCATGTTTTACATTTTATAAACTATGATAATATATTTTACAGAATCCTTGATCTTGTTCTCCTAAGTTTCACTTACTGTTGACATCAAAACTGATGGTATTCTGTATATCAAGCCACTGTTCTCACTTTTATACTCTCAGTTCGTATCATTTGCTCCTCAGTACCTCTAAGACCAGCAGATTCCTCCACTTCCTGTCAGATTATCTGTCCCTCATGTCTCCCTTCCTACTTAAGTCAGATCCTTTCTCTTTTGCTTCCTTTTTATTCCTTCTTTTATGCAACCATGATCCCACAGCCTTAGATTAATTGTATGGTACACCTTTTTTCATTTACAAGGAAACTTTAAAACCTTAAGCATGCATATTAGTGCTATATATATTTTAGTGTTTAATCTCCAAATTTGATTAATTAGGAACTCCTATATAGTAGGAATCCCAGAGCAAGACTCAAACTATTTTTTTAAAGATTTTATTTATTTATTTGACACAGAGAGAGAGAGAGATCACAAGTAGGTGGAGAAGCAGGCAGAGAGAAATGAGGAAGCAGGCTTCCCGCCAAGCAGAAAGCCTGATGTGGGCCTTGATCCCAGGACCCTGAGATCATGACCTGAGCCGAAGGCAGAGGCTTTAACCCACTGAGCCACCCAGGCACCCAAGACTCAGACTTTTGAAAATTTATACATGTGCTGACATTCTAACTGCTGAGCATGGGAGGAAGTCATTGCTGTGGGGCTGGTGACTGGACACTTGAGGGCAATAGCCACTCCTACACTGGGACTCCCCATCCCAAGAAACCTGCACTTAAACTCTCAGACCACATACATGAACAGGAAGAAATTCATTGTAAAAGATATGAATGTCAGCACTAAAGGTTCAGGTGTTGGGGGGAGTTGGCAAAAAGTAGAGAGAAGTTTGATTATGGAAGAACTCCATATTGTTCATTTTTCACATACTTCTACCGACATTCATGATTTTGGCCCATTATCAGAAACCTATGTCAGCTTTTTAAATATCGAGAGGCTCTAATCAAGCTAGACACATCAAAGAGTTTTATCACAGGAGAAGCAACAGAAGATTAGAGCATTAGAGCATGCATTTTTCTGTGGCCTGAATACAACTATGCAGAGGAAGATAGATGAAGTTTGCATCACATTTCATAGTAACTCTTTAAAGAGTATACATTGGGTAGGATGTGTGCACATAAAACTGACAGGGCCATAAAAGCAGATAAGGATTTGGACATGCATTTAGGAATTCTATGATCAGCAGCACCTGTTTAGAGAACTGCCCAAAGACACTTTAAGGACTGTCAGTTTTCAAATACTTCAGAAAGCCCCAAACAAGAAAAGAAAAAAAAAAAAGTGTTTGGAATTTGGAATTCTAATTACTGGTGCTGGCGGCAGAGCAGCAGTGATTATTACTATCCTCCAACTACTCTGGTGTGGTCTGGGGAAGAGAATTGAAACCTATCATACTTTTATTTATTGTGCATCAGTAAACAAGGTAACCATTCTTTGCACATTAGCGTGCACAATACTTAGAATAGTCCTATGGTAGAAGCATGATATTTACCCCCATTTTATAGATATGGAAGCCAAAGTCAAAAAAATTTTCAATTTCCACATCACGCAAATTAGTTATTTTTGTCTCTTACTCCAATCTATTTGGTATACCCAAGGTATCTATTAAACTAATTTTGGGAGCTTGGGCAATATATGTTCTGTACCTGTGCTTTGATTCTTTTTTCTTTTTCTTCCCTCAATATTCTTTCACATTATCTTCTGAGAAGCAGGCATAAAATGCTATGTCAGTTTTATCTTTAATCTCAAAGGAACATCCCCTGATTATAGCTATGATTTATCTAAGAGGCTGAAATAATCATTTAAGTCTGCCTATACTTACATATTCTTATTTGTTGCATAGCTCAATTGTGGATATAAAAAATGTTTCTATTAAACCCATAACATTTAATGAGTTACTACTAAGTCCTTAAACCTGTTTACCATTTCCCGCATTTTCATTGACATTTTTCTCTAAGACATTTTTTACAATCACTACAATTGTTCATCAAGTTTTACAATGCAGAATTCAAATAGCTTGCCCATTCTTTTTATGCAGGAAAACAGACTACCACCCTGACTCATCCAGAATATATGAAGTGAATGGAAATGAAATGCACGCATGATTGTATTAGTTACGAGGCAAAGCTGCTTATGCAATGGGATTTCAAAAATGAGAACCAATTGTTCAAAACTCAGTTTCCTTCAAATATAATGTGCTAAAAATCCTGGAGTACTTTGATGTTATAAGCTGATTTTTTTTTTCTGTTTCCAGCATGGGCATAAATAAATATAGAAAAGGATTAATGATACTTTTTCAGTTATTATATGTGAAGATTCCAAACAAAAAAAGAGCACTGAATTTCTGATAAGCACTGAATTACAATATCTCCTCCATTCGCTTTGGAAAAGGAAATGTGGAAAACTGAATCAAAGTACACATAATCCAGGCATTCTAAACATTTAGAATTAAAACTAAAGTAACATATTATTTCTTATCAGTGTATTCAACATGAAGTTAATCTAGTTATTTATGTTTGCAGTGTTCTGATACAATATAGACTTCTACCATTCTATCTTTTATTGTTTCCTCCTCATCTATTCTTATTTCCATACCATAAATGACCATAATGATTTCTCTGTATGTCCAGAATATAAATGATATCAGAACAGGCCTCACACATCAAGACATATTTGTGTGTGTGTGTAGTCTGATCTTATTCTTCCTGTAAATTACCAAATGTAAGAGACATTGATTTAGGGTAGCTTTGGCCAAAGTGAGCATTAATAACTACAATGTAAATCACATATTTATGTAACTCTAAAATCAAAACTTTTTAATGGTGAGGATAAGATTGCTCCTAAAAGAAAGCTGGGCCACAACATATAATGTAATTGCCTTTCTAAGAAGTATAGATACAAACTGTAATGTAATTGCCGAAGAACTATAGATACAAACTGAAAAAAGCTTCCTAACAAGCATTAGCATTTACCAGAGACCAAAGGGATTGGAGTTTATTACAATTAGACATTATTTCATTTGCTTCCTTGAATTTTATGCTGAAACTTTCATTAATTTTGAAGCTAACAAAGGAGATGATATTACAGAACCTTGTACACTATGCATTTGTGTCATAGAAAGATTTTTCCCTTTCCCTGCCTCACCCAAGACAAAGATCTTTTATAAACTTGTGTGATGACTGTAAACACACTTCTCACTAGCCTCCTATGTAATAGTTCAGAGATTTCAACAATGCTGAAAACACTGCTATTTAAACTGGGAAGCTGAGCCACCTGCGTGAACAATACATTTGGGGAGATTCTGGAATACATATTTTGGGATTGCCTTCCTTGTACAATGTACAAGAAATCTTATTTAATAGCAAACATTGATAAAAAACTGACTCTTATAATTATCCAAGTAAAGGTTTCATGCAGTAAAAGTCAGATTCAGAAATTAAAGAGGACACTTTACTTCTAGTATTTATGTGTTTTAGGGTAAGGAATTCTCGACAATATTGTGACCACAAAATTTAAAAGTAAGATTATTTATAAAATTTCTTCAATTCAGAACAAATATAACCTGGTTTGTATAGCTACTCTCCATAACATGTGAAAATAAATAAATGTTCTGCTTTAATTTCCAGGAATATGCAATGCACATCTACTTTTAACTTCAAGAATGCGTGTGGTTCATTTTCTGTCAGGGGAAAAAAACTATCTTGGAAATATTTTGTATAAAAGCAGTTGAGATCGTAGCTTAGTAACTATTAAAATATTCCAGATGACATGACACTTGATCTTGATAAGGCACTTTCTCTTTGCATGTATTGACTTGCTTGACCTCAAACAAACTCATAGGTTTGTTTGAGGTCAAGCAAGTCAATACATGCAAAGTATTGCATATAAAGATATAAAAATATCTTACTATTATTTTATAGAAGGGGAAACAGAGACCCTGAAAAGGTAAATTTGCTCAAGCTCACCTAGCTAGTAAGCAGCACAGTTGGGATTTGAACCACATTTATAATAGTTGAAAGATTTCAACAATGCTAAAAACATCTCTGCTTATGTTGGAAAGCCACCTGTCTGAATAAGAAATTTGGGTGGATTTGGGAAAACATAATTTGGGATTATGTAAACCAATAAATCTAGTTCTTGAGTCTTTGCTATTAACTACTAAGCTGTAAAACACACTAAAACAATGCATCCTAGCAATTTCCAAAAGATTAAGGAATAGATGTTTGTAGAACTTGCTGTGTTTCTACCAGTACTAATGAATGACCCTGAATTCAAGATGTATCAATTTTGTGGTATGTAAGTAATCGGGAAAGCTACTTTATCATACAATTTCTCATAAAGTTGTTTTTCAGAAGCATTCCTTAAAATGAGGAATATCACACAATTGCTAGCATTGTTAACAACACAATGGTTGTTTACTGGAGAAAATCTTGGATTCTGTCACCAGGGGGTGGTATATAAGCCTCTTTGGAAGGAATTGATTACCATTTCTATGAAGGTGTAATAAGTTTTCAAGAGCTTAGGAACCTGATCTTATGAAAAGGAAAACTTGTGTATTTAGTTTGGATCAAAGCCTTGTAACAATGAACATGAAAACAAGGAATAGGAATTCACCTTTTATTCTGAAAATACATTATTCAAACAAATCACTCAGACTACTATGGAAAAAATGTGCCCACGCACATCTCATGGGCTATATTAACTTTGCCAGTAATAAAAATTACTGATATAAAAATCTTTGTAGAATGCAAATATGCCAATTAATAATATGAACTTTAATGGAACTGGTATGTATTGTGCATTATGTGCTAGGCACTGTGCAGAGCACCTGCTGGAATATCTCATTTAAACTTCACTGAAATCATTTGATGTAAGAAATATTACTATTCTAACTATAATGAGAAAACTGAGATAAGTGGAGTAGGGTATCTTGTCCAAGGTTAAACTGAAAGATTTAACAAAGATTGTGTTTAAAACCCTGTTTGACTAATTCTAGAGACTATACTCTTATTTGTCCTAAAGTAAATAATGAATAAAGCACTTAAATAAAACCATCCCAATAAATTTATTTTTTATTCTTGTTGGAAGATTTTCTTGGGAAAATACAATCATTTGTTATTATCAGTAATGTATTACTGATTATGGTATGTCAGATACAATGATCACCAATCATTGAAGACCCAGAAATGTTAAGATTTTCAACTAATAATCCTTGTCTTGGTGATTTAACAGAAGATCTAATAGGGCCAGAAAATATATCATAACTTAATCAAATTCTAATAATAGTCTAAACATAGAAAAACCTATGGGAAATTTTCAGGAAGTCACATATAGCCTCAATACATCAGCTTTCTCCTCACCCCACCTGTCTCTTTTTTAAGCAGTTTCCACATCCCGCATGGAGCCCAATGCAGGCTTTGAACTCACAACCCTGAGATCAAGACCTGAGTTAAAATCAAGAGTCAGACATTTAACTGACTGAGCCACCTAGGTAACCCCACATTAGCTTTCCAAGAAGCAGGTAAGAGCCAGAAAATAAAACTTGTAAGTTTACTTTATTAAAGTTCCCAGTATTCAGCCCAACAAACTGCAATGTGCTAGTCACCTGCTCTCAAGATACAACAATCTTGATGGTTTTCTGTTCTACTGGATTATACTAAGGCTTCATGAAAAAGCAGCATCTGAGTAAACAAATTTAAGTCATGTTAAAAAAAAATGGCAGTCTTCCTAGGTGTTGAGGATGAACTTTATAGGATCAAGAAGTTACTGACAGTGATTTTTCAAAATAACTTAAAGTGTTCCAGATTCTTTTTCACAATCATCTCTGGTCATTATAGTTCTGTGCTGCTTATTTGTAGAACATAGATTACCAGATACTATCATTGTGCCAGTGGTTCTGCATTTACTTTAGTTGAGTCTGAGGAATTTGTAGATAGTAACTTTACCAAGGTTGTCATGACTACAATTGTCACTTTAAAGTAAACCAAAATAAATAAATAAATAAATAAATAAATAAATAAATAAATAAATAAATAAATAAAGTAGTGCAGAGTAATAAGTATGCCCTAAAGCATATTTTTATCAAAGACTGGCCAAAAAGCCTTGCCAAGACTTTCATCTGTCTTAAATTTTTGGAGTCAGTACTGCACTATGAGAATTGCTAACAGATTGATGTCTCAATATTTGTCCTAGTTGTATCCATTCAGATTTTTAAGTGTTTCTAAAGTACAAATGAGAAAGTGGTAGTCTCAGGGCAAAAGGAGTAAAATTCTATCACCACCTTCATTAGCCCTGCAGTTGTTCCTCCTAGAGTTCGTTATATGACAAGAGTAGAATCAGCAGAAGCATATGCTAATACCGATAACCATCTTTATCTCCTGTTCCTCTTCTTCATTCTCTTTCTCCTTTTTCCTCGTTCTTACTACTGTTATCTCGTCGTCATCATCGTCATCGTCGTTGTCATCATCACCATCATCATCTTTGCTATATTATGCACCCACCCCCCAAGAAAATGAGAACTAAGCATAAAGACAGCAATAATCGCTGGCCCTTGTATCTGCTGAAGAGGAATCACTTGCTATTTCTCCATTCATCAGTGTAATACAGAAAGAACACTGCAAAATACAGCCCTCACACTTCTCCAAACCAGAGTGGGAGCTCTACTCCTAGCAGTCAGTAGAGTGCATGTTCTGCACCCTGACAAGCAAAAGCTCAAGCACTGCAGCAGATGCTAGACTTCCTAAAGGAGTCACTTTCATAAAACTGCAGGAGAGAAAAACCTTTACCATCTTCTCTTCCAAGTTCTTTTGCTGGTCTAATAGTTAAATTGACATAAGACAGACTAACAGGGGGAAAAAATTAACCCCAAAGATATGAGGTTTCCTAACAGCCAGGTAGTTGAAGTTTATATACCATTCTGAGCTAAGGAGAAGGGAATAGAAGTCTGGGACTCCAAAAGGCAGGAAAACAATTCACAGAAAGATGGGAAGAGTAAATGTTTGGTAAACAAATGTTTGCCATACCTTGCCGAGGTAAAAACTTATCTCTGGCAATAGCTCATTCCTGGTATAAGCCTCCTATCTAAGTTCTTTTAGGCAGCTAAGGGGGAGTGAACAAAATTTGTCTTGAGTCTGTTGGGCCTTCATTGTCTTCAGCTCAAAATAATCCAAATGCCAAAGTGGCACATTCTGGGGCAGGCTTCCCTGTGCCACATCAGCATTTAGAAACCTTTACAGCAATGTGACATTTCTCTGATAGCCAAGTATGTGAATAATTTTTTTTAATAATTCAATTTTATTATTGCATCTTACAAAAATATTGGTTTCTGAAATGAAAATAATGTTCCTTCACTACACATGGTTTGAGAAGTGCTAAGTTAGATCCTCAGAAACCAACTCCTGACCCATAAAGTTGGGTCCTTCACAGTTAGTAACCCCAGCACATCCTGTGGGAAGGTGAGAATAGTCAGAAAGGAGCTCTTGGTTAGTTTGTCTACATAGTTTTCATAGGAATGTGCATTGTAGGGCAGAATAGGCTTGTTTTCTGAGAGCAGAGGGGTACATTTTCTTAGCTTAGTGATTGAAGGTGAACCAACATAATGGAGATAGGTAACAGATAAGGGAAGGTGCATAATATTAACATATAAAGGGAGAGGCAATACAAATTTGCAGAAGTTCTTGAACTGTAAAAGGCTCAACTCTTCGCCAATATTCTTACTGAAAATATCTCTTTTAGAATTGTTGAAGTGACCAGAGTGAAAGAAAGGAATACAATACAAAAGATATTGACAGAATGGAAACATTCTTAATCTGATTTTTATAATTTTTGCTCAAAGTTTATTGCAAGCTTTATGGAGAAAATAGGTATCACAGAGTTACTATCAACACTAGGTTAACTCCCAGGAAATACAGATAAACACTGTGTCAAAGTTAAGCTTAGAAAAGAATCATTATAATATGCAATACTTGCCATTTGGAACCACAATATGTCACATACCTTCAGTTTGATTTTCATAGAGATCAGTGTAAATGAAGAACAGAAACAAAACATCTCTATATTAGAGAGATACATATTCATTCCTATATATAGGGGAATAAATATAAATATATATACATATATTTATGGCATGTCATACTACATATGGTAGACATGCAAGAATTGACTTTTGACACCTGAAAAGACAATATTAAAGTATAGTTAATTAAAAGGCAACTGCTGTAATGTGTGCCAAAAACTTTGTTTCAGTACTTTTTTTTCTACCTACTACCTAAGATAAGTTTTTCTTAGAAGCACTTTTCTTAAAGAAAAGAATTAAAATCAATAGGCGTTTAATTTCTCATGGGAAATGCTTTTAATACTACAGGGTCAGCTCAGAGGATTAGGTCAGTCAAATATAAAAGAATATAAACTCCTGGAATCAAAGTTGAAAACGCCCTATCAATAAAAGTGTTCATTTGGTTTCCTGAGTCTAAATTAGAAAGTGGAACAGGATCCTCAGAACTGAGACTAGAAGTACATTCTTAAAAGCAAAACTCTGGTGCTTAAGAAAGGATGATTTTAAAAGAACATTCAGTTCTCTAATTCTTGACAAGTGTGGCTCATTTTCACTTGCTTTAGATGGATGCCTTATAGGTTACAAATGATTTTACTCCTCAGAGAATTTTCGAAATACATGTGGACCCCATTATACTATGATCCCCCTCCCCATTCCATTAAAAGAAGAAAAAGAATAAAACCTTAACAGTGAGACATAGAAAGGTATGCTTAATTTTGAACCATTTTTTGTTAAAGCCTATCAAAACTAGCTGGTGAGCCTCAAATGGTAAGTAGGTATTCAACTGTTTGATTTTTTCTTTTTTTCTCAGCAAGGCATCTTTTTGCATGCATGCCATTAATATTCAAGAACAGGCACATTAGTAAGCAATCCTAAATCTCAATTTGCAAATCTCAGTCTGTGTTAGATTTCCAGAGGACAAACTACAATTTACAAGATCTGTTCAGTGCTGGGTCACTAAATCTTATAAAATAAATATAGAAACAAATAATAAAGTTAATATAGAAATCTTTATAGAGAGATATCTATATTCAATCCCATATATACTAAACTATATATGTATACTTAGAATCAATTTTCAAAGAAAAATTTAAAAATCGTATCATTTGAATGTGAATTTAACTTGAAAATCCTTGTTATTTTAAAAGCTCAGTCTGAAAATTATTCCATATTAATAGGTAATCTTATGCCAGACATGGATTTTCTGATCTTGTTTTGAACCTTATTTCTGTTAAGCTTTACACCTCCATAATCCCTTCTTTTCAATTCTACTTGTTTTGCCAGGACTTTAGGAGCTTATAACATCAAAATAAATAGCCCACAGAATTGAATAAAACAATAAAAATTACAGTCTGTTTAAAGGTAGACAATACTACATCATAGGGAGATGATTCAATACTATTTTCATGAAGAGGAATAATCTTCCACCTTTGAAAATTAGTTTGAGATGCAATACTTAAAAAATATCTAAATAAAAATCTTTTTCTTTTTTAACAAAAGACTTTAAATCACAGTACATTTAAATCCTCTTTATACAAATCCACGATATACAAATCAGTCCAAGATCTTGGGAAACAAACCCCTATGAGCTTCCTATCCTTTCTGTGGTTACATTGCTTTAGCTTCCTTTTGTCTTACAACTTGGTACTGCACAAACTCTCTTGGCCTTCAGATGCACTTCACTACTACTGAAGGGGAGCAATTTGT
Organism: Spilogale gracilis; assembly: GCA_004023965.1. Taxonomy (NCBI): domain Eukaryota; kingdom Metazoa; phylum Chordata; class Mammalia; order Carnivora; family Mephitidae; genus Spilogale; species Spilogale gracilis. The sequence continues at coordinate 41,583 of PITA01003454.1, read as the reverse complement.
GGGAAAATGACAGTACTCAACAGGTTAAAAGCAACTTGACACAGGTTAGGTAGGGATACATATTAAGGTCTTGCTTTCCAGCAGTTTAGGAAAGGTCCAGAGTAGGGTCAAGGAATAAATGAGTCAACCTAGAATCCAACCTGATGTGTTGAGGATGAGAGGGTTCATAGAGTAAGGGAAAAGAAAAGTACCCGTGAAGGGGGAGAGAATTATGCAGGTTTAGATTCAGAGCATAATTCATCTAGTTAATGCAAGAGAAGTAGTGAGACCAGAATTTTTACTGTCTTGAAAGGTTTCTAAATGATTCAAACATTTTGGGTTATTCTAGATGGAAAAATGTTCAAGTTTTTGTTATGCCTTTTAGTGTGTAGATGCAGTTTTCTGCATGCTCGTGTTAAAGATCTATCTTGTTTAAAACAAACAAAAAAATGAACGAGAGGGGTAAAAAAATCAATCTGATCAATGCTGAACAAAAACTACAACCACAACAAAAATTCCTATCAGATCATTTTTCTCTAAGAAAGGAGTTATTTATTTGTGTTACTTTTTAAACTAGAATAGCCATCATGATTCTCAGCCAAATATGTTGTTCTTTTTTTTAACCTCTTCTCACTGCTATGGTCAAAAGTGGCTGTAATCTCATGCAGATGAGATATTGATCTGTTGCCGATGTTCACTGAGCAGCCAAAGGGGAATCACATTACGAGCTACAAACTCCATCAATCATAGTCTCCTTAATAACCGCACTTAAACGATCTCTCTTGGCATTAACTTATATTGCATCCATGGCTGGCATCCAGGCTTCAAAAAGAAAAAGGTTCATTTTGAAGGGTAGGTTTAAGACCACCATAGGTGATTTAAATAGAAGGTCTTGGGTTTTGCTCAGAACAATAGGGCTTATTAAATTAAGTAACTTAATTTAATCCAATTAATATAGATCAAGTCTGGAAATAAAGCAAAGTGTTCTTGCATTTGTTTATGAACACAGGATTATATCCTTAGCACACAAATTAAATGTATATAAGTGAAGCCTGAAAGTGTGCAATGATACATGAAGGCAGGCATTTGGCTTTTAAATGTGTCTTTTTTTTTTTTAATCTTCCTCCCTCCCTCCCCTTACATGTACATATTTGTAAAGTTACCATAATGTGAAAAGAGAGGGTGAAAAACTTGGCAGACAAAGGATATGGGAGTAATAAAGTAACAACAATGACTAAAAATAAACTATCATTATTACTGTTGGGGGAACTAATGAACTGTTGTTTCAAGTCGCAAGCCTCTGTCATAGTGTCAACTCAGCTGTTCTACTTTACTATTGGCAGTCATGCAGAACAGAAAATCAGATGGAGGATATATCAAGCATGAAAAAGGACCCCTCCTTCTCCTGCATATTTTCTCTGGCTCTCCTATGGTCTAAAATGCTATCAGTTTGAAACAAGGCCAGGAGGAACAACTATTCTGTCCCATCCCACCCATACATCCACCCCCAGCCCCCCTTTTTTAAAAGATTTATTTATTTGAGAGAGAGCACACATACCTGCAACGCATGGGAGGAGCAGCAGAAAGAGAATCTCAAGCAGACTCCCCGCTGAGTACAGAGTCTGACCTGGGCTTAGTCTCAGGAATCAAAAAATCATGACCCCCGCAGAAACCACCACATGGCTGCTTAACCAACTGAGCTACCCAGGTGCCCCTCCAACCTAGCTTTTTTACCGCATTCGTTTCCTCCCAGAATATTTAGATTCAGTTCAATCCCCTATTCTCAAACTTCAGTGGACATAAGACTTCTCCAGATCGATGATTAAAATATAGAGTCTTAGGTTTCCCTCCACTTTGACTCAGAAGGTGTTAGTGAGAACAGGGCATTTGTAATTTTGCGAGCAGTTTGGGTCAAGAATAGGACTTGAGATGTTAGTGTGACTTGATTTATATACAGAAACTGTTAAATCTTGATTACTTTAGCAGCAATCAGGAAGGAAATGTTATTTGATTTTTTCATGTAAAATCTTATGTGATAATAATTGCAACTCAGTAAAAACTAAGACTAGAACCAATAAAAACTATGAATCAAAGAATAAAAATGCAACAAACTGCTGATTCCAAGCTAAACCATAACCCCTTTAATGCGTGCATGTAGGTGCTGGGTGGTGGTGTATGTGAAGTCAAATGGTGAATAAAGCAGAATTTTGTTTATCAAACAAACTACCCTTCCTCCAAAACACACACACACACACACACACACACACACAAATATTTATACATTTTTAAAACAAGCACAACAGATAATCAAATACAAATTAAAACTGGGTATCCCAAATTACATTCTGCAGAACACCAATCAACAAAATCTCCAACAATTAAAGTTCTTATGTTCAAATTAGTGTGGGAAACACTGCCTTCTACTCACCTATGCACGTTAGCATATTGGAGACCAATAAATATTTATTTAATTGAGATTTGATAACCTGATTTATCCATATTATTTTCTTTTTTTAAATTTATTTTTTTAAACATTTTATTTCTTTATTTGACAGAGAGAAACACAGCTAGAGAGGGAACACAAGCAGGGGGAGTGAGAGAGGGAGAAGCAGGCTTCCCGGAGAGCAGGGAGCCTGATGCGGGGCTCGATCCTAGGTCTCCGGGATCATGACCTGAGCCGAAGGCAGTTGCTTAACCAACTGAGCCACCCAGGTGCCCCTCCATATTATTTTAAAAATTATTTTATTTATTTATTTGAGAGGGAGAGAGTGAGAGTGAATATGAGTGATGGGAAGGGGCAGAAGGAGAGAGAGAGAGAAAGAGAGAGAGAGAGAAGTAGACTCCCTGCTGAGCAAGGAGCCTGATGCAGCGCTCCATCCCAGGACCCAGAGACGATGACCAGAGCTGAAGGCAGATGCTTAACCAACTCATTCAGGTACCCTGATTTATCCTATATTAACTATCACAAGAAAGTATTGCTCTGGGAAAAAGTTAAGACCTGTTTTTTGTTTGTTTGTTTTTTTAAATCCAATTAGCTAAGGTATAGGACATCATTGTTTTTCGATATAATGTTCAATGTATCATCAGTTCAATATAACAACCAGTGCTCATGACATCACATGCCCTCCTTAATGCCCATCACCCTGTTACCCCACCCATCGCCCTTTCCATAATCCTCAGTTTGTTTCCCAGAGTCTAGAGTCTTATACCATTTGAGTCCCTCTCTGATTTCTTCCCATTCAGTCCCCTCCACACCGCTATTGTCCTCTGTACTATTCCTTAGGTTCCACATATGAGTGAAACCATATGATAATTGTGTTTCTTTGATTGACTTATTTTTCTTACTTAGATTTATTGATTATTCATTTTGAAACTGTGGTTTAAAAATTGTTTCTTTAGGACAAATGGAGACATGTTTCCACGTATACAACGTTACACTTAAATTTAAAAATTTGTAGAGCATGTACTAATTATATAAACGGATATATCAATATCACTTATATGATAAAAATATTTCTACGATTATTAATTATCATTGTATTAATACACCAAAGGCTAATATTAAGTATTCAAAATATTAAAACCATAAAGAAGGCTAAGGGTATATGTTTTCCCTCTTTTCTGGTTACACAATTCATTACAGAAAATCATAAGGGGGACACCTGGGTGCCTCAGTCAGTTAAGCGACTGCCTTCAGCTCAGGTCATGATCTCAGGGTCCTGCAAGTCCCACAATGGGCTCCCTGCTCAGTGGGGAGTCTGCTTCTCCCTCTGCTGGCTCTGCCTGTTGCTTCCTCTGCTTGTGCTTTCTCTCTCTCTCTAACAAATAAGTCAATAAATAAAATCTTAGAAAAAAAAAAGAAAGAAAATCAGAAGAGAAAACTATAACAAGGCTTTTATAAGTATTTGCTATATCCAGGCTCTTTACGCAACAACCCTCAACATTGGCATAATGGATTCTAGCATATTTGGTCACACATGTCCTTCCACACAGATGACAATGGGCAATTAAATGTGCTTTTTCTGTAGTTGTCTCTACTATGTATCTTTCCTTATATGTGGTGTACATGTATGCATAAATATGTCTGCATTTGTGTGCACACGTTTACTCTCACATATCTAACATTGAAAGCCAAAAAGATGTGTAAAATTCAAATCTCAGAAAGTTGGAGCCTACTTGCTGGCACTGTTTTCCATATCAAAAACCCCTCCTGCCTCTCTGTTTGAATCCTAGTAATCCTTCAAAGACATTATCAATTCTATTCTATTCTGTGAAGGTTTCCTTAAGAATTCTACATTGATCCCTGACCTCCTTCCAATTTTGCTCGTCATGCTGGTACTTGATTATATTGAAAGTGTTATTTTTGTTTAAATGCAGACTTACAAGAAGATTGTGGGGACATATGTTGAATATTTTCCTTGATGTACTTCATATTTACTTTGTTACGTAAAGTGTATTTGCTATATGGTCATCTTTTACCCCTTATTAATTCAGCACTATGTATTTAGTGAATACAAATGAAATTCAAATCTGTGGAGTGTGATAAACTTCACAGACTAGTATGTAGTATAGTCTACTCTTCAGGAGAGTACATTCTGAAATCAGATGTGGGGTGTCCAGACCACGTCTCTGTAGCTGTGTGATCTCAAACCAATTATTTAACTTCTCTGTGCCTTAATTTCTCATCTTGAAAATCAGATATTAATTGTATAAAGAATATATGAATTAAAACAGATAAAACACTTAGAAAAATCACTTGCATACATATGGACTTAAGGAGTATTGGATCCTGTTGTAGGTTAGATTTATGGGGAAATAGAGTCTGCAGGCAAAACTTGGGTGTGATGCACTTTCAACCATGGCCTTAACGCAGGAACCCCGCAGGGAGCTTTGAAACTGGGAAGGCTTTCAGACATTGCATCTAGGGCACTGCGCCTTTATAGTCCTGCATCAATTAGTTAAGAGGCAAGCTGCCTTGGGCAGGGGACATGTCCTTGGATTAGGCAACTCTTTCTTGCCTAGGATGGAGTGCTGTGGGGTGGCCACCCAGCAGAATTCTCAGGACTTGGATAAAAATCAGTCCTTCAGCCCTGAAGAGGAATCTGGCTGGGGCCCAGTGGTGTATCACAAAGCATTCAGTTCCCCTCCCGTTCTTATTGTTGTTGCTGTTTAAAGAAAAATAAATCATGTTGTAACAAGCTTTCTAAATGTAAATTCTACAAAGATTTTAGAGGTAACTATAAATAGTAAGAACACAAAGAGTTCCAAATTTTCCTTCACCATTTTTATACTCCTTCCATTTTGTACTGATTTGCTTTGTATGCTCCTTTACAAATGCCATGGGTATATAAGAAATCAGATATATTTTATTCCGGAGTATAGTTTCAGCATATTTATTCAGCAGGGAGTAAGCTTGTGTTTTAGGTATCATTTAGAATCACTTTCCAGTAATCATAAAAATTATAGTTTTGGGAACCATTTCTGAGGAATCTGGATTTTTTTTCATATGAAGACATGGCCATAATTTCTATGAGACCAAAGATAACATTGTCACTGCAAAGGAGTTTACTTTTTGTAAAGTCCAAATGCGCCAATGGCTATTAGTAAAAATTTACCAATTAATTATAAAAATGAAATAACTGAAAATGCTTTTTCATTCTGTAGCTTGTGAGCTTAGAAAGTTATTCTCTTTACGCATTTGTTTCTTCATCTGCAAAATGGGGACAATATCCAGTTTACCAATCTCATAGGGTTTATAAGAGGCTTAATGATGTCTGTAAAGAACTTGGCATGTTTTCTGCTATAGAAATTGTAAATGGCAAAGATTGGTGGCTTCTGTTTTGTGTATGTTGACACAGAACTTTAATACAACTTTAACCCATGGAGCTTTGTGTACTCCCTGTGTTAGAGATGATATTGACAATCAATTATGTTGTGTAAACATTTTTTGTTCTTAGAATCTGCCTATAAGAACAGGGGATGGAAGGATAAAAATTCTGTATGATATGAATTGAACTCTTATTTTATGTTTATCTTTCTCATTTAAGTATTATACAGGGCTGAAACACTGAAGTGTAGCCAATAAAGTCCACTGGATTATAAATACAAATATATATAATATATATGTCTGTTGCACAGTCATAGGCATTACCATCAAATATATAATTATATAAGTATATAAATAAGTTATATAAGCAAATTATGTAAGTAAATTAAAATAAGTTTGTTGTCACATTTTGAAGTAGATGAATAATATCTAATTTACATTGTTCAAATACAAATGCATTTTGTGAGAAAGAGAATTCCATAGAATAATAGACAACTTAATCCATCTTTTTACCTAGGTGAACTTGAAGTTTCATCTCTCATGAAACCACCAAATCAAAAAGCCTCTTATTCTATGCACTGGAAACCATTTTGAACTCTATAAAATTGAATAACTCATTCTACTTTCTTCTCTTTTCATTTGCATACCTACACAATAGTACCTTTCTTATTCAATGCATTGATTTGGTATAATGAAGTTGCCCAGTCATCATTATTTACATTTTGTATTTCAAACAGCTTCATGTCATATAACAGAAATAGTCAGGTATTGTTTGGATTCACTATTCCTGTTTCCTTTGCTGGTGAACATTTTAAGTAACATTTTCTACAACCGTTGTGCAGCAGGAAGCTTAATAGAGATGCTGTTTCCATAACAACAAATAGGATTTGAGCAAAAACACAATGCTCAGTGGTTACTGTTCCTCACAGCAGGTAAAAGCAGTTATTCAAAATTACAAGCAGCATGACATTGAAAAAAATAAATTAAAGCAAGAGGTGCTAAGAGTTCTGTTCCATATTTAGTAAATGTTTAACTCAAAAATGCTTGAGGGGGCAGCTGTAGGTTCCCACTCTATTCAGTATTTCTCCTCATATCATGACCTAAAATGAAGAGTAGGCATGGACATTCATTTTTCATATACTAAGAATTCTCTGAGCCAAGAAGGAACCAGCAATGACAAGGTATAATACTTTCTAAATTGGCTAACTACTAATATTAGATAATTATTTATGTATAATTTCTATGGTTAAAAAGATATTTACCCATTTCCAAAATTACACTTATTTAGCTTTGATGTTTTAACTTAATTTACGTAAAACTAAATATGTATCTAATAAATGGAAAAAAATGGAATAAATGGAAATTCCAAGATGTTGTAGAGTAAGATAAAAAAAACATAATCTGACCTGAGAGATTACAAGGGTTTTCACAGGTTGCTTCAAAATTCCCTCCTTAACCCGTGATTCCATACCTTGCTTCCTATGGTTGTCCTTTTTTTAAAAAAAAGTTTATTTATTATTTGACAGAGAGAGACACAGTGAGAGAGGGAACACAAGCAAGGAGAGTGGAAGAGGGAGAAGCAGGCTCCCCGCTGAGCAGGAAGCCTGATGTGGATGTGGGGCTCAATTCCAGGATCCTGGGATCATGACCTGAGTCGAAGGCAGCCACTTAAGGACTGAACCACCCAGGTGCCCGGTTGTTCATTTTTTTAACAATGAAACACTTTGAGTACTTATAGATCCATTTACTTAGATAGAAAAATTGGCTTGGTCTTTTAAATTTAGAGGAGCCTTAGAATAAAATTAAAATAAAATTTAAAGGTGCAGTCGAGTTAAAATAATTAGAACAGAATATTTTTTCACAGTATCAAATCCACAAAATGTATGGGAAAGAACCTTATGTGTAGCAGACTGAAACACAAGTCTAGTAAGAAATTTCTTTATCATTCCTGAAAAGTAGGGATTCAGCCCTATGACTAATTTCAATAAATCAAATTTATTACTCCTCAATGCGTCTTTCCATTTACAGACAGCTCTAATTGGCAGTTCTTTCTTACTCTAAATAAAGTAGCTAACAAAGAAACTATAATCTTTTTCCTCATATTATTTATTCCCTAGTTAAAAAATGGATAGTCCATACTTTGCCACTTGCTCTGTTTAGTTATGGGAACTTAAGGTCGCAATGGTCCATGTGCAAATGGCTGTGTAATTTATGAAGTGATCCACACACTGATCAGTTCAATATCACCTCTCCTCCTGATGTCCATAATATTTAATTTTGAGCCTTGACTTTGATTTATATTAGATTTCGAAGGGTGGTGTCTTCTCTCTCTTCTTTACTAAACTAATTTTCTTTAAGGTATAGATTGGGAACTTCTCATCTTTGTATTTCTAGAGTACCCATCACTTCTTGCTTATAGAAAGCATTCAATGCTGTTGAAATCAATGGATAAAAAATGATGAGGAGCGAAGAACAGAAATTAAGATGAACAGACAAATGGCTCAACTAAAATCCCACTGTGGTAGGCAGAATTCTGAGATGGTCCCTGTGATTTCTGTCCCCTGGTAACCGTGCCTTTGTGGAATCTCATTTCTTTGAATGCAGACAGAATCTGTGCCTTACTTCTTCTAACCACTAGAAAATGGCAAAGGTGAAGGGATTTTGCAGATAATTAAATTTGAACTAATGAAAAGGGAGATTATCCTGGATCAGCTTAGTCTAATCAGGTGAGTTCTTTAAAAAGAGGATCCAGACATTCTCTAAGGGAAGATAATAACAGGAGCAGAGATGCTCTCCTAACGGCCTTGAAAGAGCAAACAGCTATGATGTGAACTGATGTGAACTACCTGTGCAGAGAGCCTATGGAAGAACATTGCACGGAGCAGGAATCAGGAACTGAGGGCCTCACATGTATTGCCACATAGGACCAAATTCTGCCAAAAACTAAATGAGCTTCGATGAGGACTCTACACTTCAAAAAGGACAACACCTTGATTGTAGCCTTGTGAGGCCCTGAGAAAAGAACCCAGCTAAGTCAAACCTAGACTGCTGACCATGGAAAGAGTGAGATAAAAATCTGTACTGTTTTAACTGCTGAGTTTGTGGTAATTTATTATGCAGCAAGAGAAAATTAATATAGCCACTTATGCTGTAGGATTAACTTAGTTCTTTTTTTTTTTTTAAGATTTTATTTATTCATTTATTTGAGAGAAAGAGAGTGAGTGAGAGAGAGCATGAGAAGGGAGAAGGTCAAAGGGAGAGGCAGACTTCCTGAGGAGCTGGGAGCCCAATACGGGACTAGGCATGGGAGCCCGATGCAGGACTTGATTCCGGGACTCTAGGACCATGACCTAAGCTGAAGACAGTGCCTTAACCAAGTGAGCCACCCAGGTGCCCCAGATTAACTTAGTTCTACAGTCAGAAAATTTAAGCCAGCAAGTAGGTAAAGGCACATAAGCATGAGCTGACATAGCTCTCTATCTACTTCTACTCTCGTGTACTTGGAAGTGGCAATGGTGTAAAGTATAAATCTGGATTGAATTGACGAATAGATGTAAAGTACTTTGAAAAAAATAAGACATTACGAAATGTAAGGAGGGGATTTCTTTCTCATATTACCATCAAGGCTTGCTGCTCATTATGAACTAGATTTTTAGTAAAAATACATTCTGGGGCACCTGGATGGCTCAGTCATTAAATATCTGCCTTCAGGGGGTGCCTGAGTGGCTCAGTTGGTTAAGCAACTGCCTTTGGCTCAGGTCATGATCCCGGAGACCTAGGATTGAGTCCCACATCGGGCTCTCTGCTCTGCAGGAAACCTGCTTCTCCCTCTCTCACTCCCCCTGCTTGTGTTCCCTCTCTGGCTGTGTTTCTCTGTCAAATAAATAAAACCTTAAAAGAAAAAAAAAAAATCTGCCTTCAGGTCAAGTCATGATCCCAGGGTCCTGAGATCAAGCCCACATCAGGCTCCTTGCTCTGTGGGGAACCTCTTCTCCCTCTCTCACTCCCCCTGCTTGTTTTCCTGCTTCACTGTCTCTCTTTCTCTTTCAAATAAATAAAATCTTAAAAAAATACATGTATTTATTTCTACCCTACTTTTTCTACTTGCTATCATATATTTAAGTCAAAATATATTTGTCAAATAGATACTATATGTGTAAACACATGCTGGCTTTGTGGGTAGTCAAATCCAGTGTTTAAAGAAGCAAACAACTCCCCTTTAGCATTTAAGTTAATAAAATATTATTTACTATTGTAAGAAGGTATAATTATCCAAAGAATGGCATCCAACCTTAAAATTCCCCCATTATTAAGAAAACCCAGACCAAATGAATCATCACAACACATATGGTATCCAAGACTTCACTTTAGTCAATTACATATTTTGGAGAAATGAGAACTTGATTTTCATATCTCTAACCAGAAGGTACCTTTTATGTAGCCTGTAGCTAGCTGTGTGACCCTTAGAAATGTTGTTATCAACAATACTTTTGGATAAGCTAGAGATTTGGTAGCAATCAGCTTAGTCAAATTTGAAGATGAGATTTAAGTGAAAGTTAGATCCAAATTAAAGGAAACATCCAGTCATTGTCCTTTTGAATTCATACTGCTAAAATCTACTTTTTAAACGGTCTATCTGAATTGTCTATTTTTACTCTTTCTCAGATGTGGACAAGGTTATTTACCAATTTATTCCTAGATATATTATTCACAGAAAGTTGTGAGAAAGTTGGGACACACTGCCAAAACTGACATGAGTTCAGAGAATCGAAACAAAGATGGATATTCTCAAATTAGAAGCTAATCAATGACAAAAAATTTGATTGCTCATTTCCACCATTTACTCACTATGCTGGGACACATACTTTTCCCCAATACTAAAAATAATGTTGGGGCCAATGGCCATTATCACAGATAAATTCTCTGTGCCTAGTTTAAGAAGCAAATTACTAATGTACATTCAAACAACATAACAGTGTGCATAGCCCTGAAAACAAGCTCAGTATGGAGGTTTCATAATTGCACCCGAGCAGATAATTAGGCAATTAGAGCTATTAAAAGTTGACAAAGCACTAAGCCTGCATGAATTATATTCCTGATTTCTAGAGGAAGCAAGGGAAAATAGGGCCTCCAGTGAATTTATTCAATAGCCCCCTGAGGAGAAAAGTTGTGTCCAGAGAGCAAAAGGTAGGAGGTTCAACTTCTCTATCTCATCCCCAGGATTCAAGAAGGGATCAGGAGAAAATTTGCTGGAGATATGGAAATTTCATATCATTTGCACAATTGAACACATTAATAAGGTGAAATTAACTTTGCAGAATATGTAATTGGGTAAAAACACGAGATGAAAATAAAACAATAGGACTAATGATTTAATTTCTGAAAAGCAGCTGATGCCTTGGCTCACATCAAACATGCATCTAAAGTGAGCTAAGAAGCATAGCAAGGAAAACAGGTTATTAAGAAGATTTCATTTGAAATGTGTGGGAAAAACAACTGATTAAATTGAATTTTGCATATGAATAATACAAACTAGGAAGAGGGACAAACCTAGTAGCCCTTGGCTCCTTGATTTACTTGTTAAATTCACAATGATTATATATGACTTAAAATTATTGCAGTTTCCCAAATTGACAAATGTAATTGCTGAGACTGATGAAAGAGAATATTGGGATGCTGCTTTGGATTCTGTTGGAACATACTTAGGAGTTGACAGATGGTGCATACATTCGGAGGTTGAGAAGGGTAAGAAGGTAATGAGACTGGGGACCAAAAACAATTACAGTGTCTTAAGCCTCAAGTACAGCATAATTGCATCTGTAGAGTAGGAAAACAATTGGGTTTAATGTATTCATAATGTTTGTCAGAAGTGCAAGAAACAAAACCTGGAGGTGTAGATAGAGTCTGAAAGCATAAGTCAAACAACCACAGAACACTCTCCTCACTCAGTCACCGGAAAATTCAGGCAACAAATATTTAGTGATGTGAAATGAATGAGAGTGGGTCACTGATGACTTCAGAGACCTGACATTAACAAACATGAGCACATATTGAACAAAAGGAAGTAAAAATCACCAACTACTGAACTCTATTTGAACATGACTATGGAAGATAATGAAATTGAAATATACTAAATGTTTGGGTGAGAGGATGAAGAATAAATTTGGTCTGGATATGGGTGGAGAAGGTCACTTTTAAAAAACTGTAAAGGCAGTCTAAGATTTATTGATTGATACTGGAAAAGCTATCAAAAGGATATCTCTAAGATATCTCTAAGAACAATTCATAGGGGCAATATTGTCAATGAGGAAATTGTAATTGGAGGATAGTGACATTCATTTTGAGCCCTCACATTTCATCCGCTGGTAAGTCATTTATTGTAAAAAAAATCATTCATCTCTAAGTTCCTTGAGAATGGAGAATAAACACAACTACTCCATCTCTGTTCATCCATAAGGACACAGTATATCCATAAGGACTTATATCCATAAGACTTAAAAGGCATGGTATTGGGGCACTTGGGTGGCTCAGTCGCTAAGTGCCTGCCTCTGGCTCAGGTCATGATCCTGAGTTTCCAGATGGAGCCCAGCATGGGGTTCCCTGCTTGGCAGGTGGCCTGCTTCTTCCTCTCTCACTTCCCCTGGTTGTGTTCCCTCTCTAGCTGTGTTTCTCTCTGTCAAATAAATAAATAAAATCTTTAAAAAATAAAGGGCATGGTACACATCAGCCATCCAATTCCTATAGGACAAAATTAACTATTAAAAGTAAATATAATAAAACTCAGATTACATGAAGGGATTTTTAAAAAGTGAAAATATTCCTCAATTTCATTTTGCCAAAACAAAACTACTTTGATCATTTCATATACAGGTTTTCCGGTTTTATTTTATTTTTTTCCTCTAGGATCATGTTTATAGCCTTCTTTATAATTTATCTTATTTAGTTACATGAAGTCACAACATCTTTGAATATCAACATATAACTTTTTTCACCTTATTTTGATTGACTGACTTGTATTCGAACCTGTCACCCCTTTTCTGATCTACATTATTTCTCAACCCAGCAGCCAGCTAGAGTAATCCCATAAAAAAGGCCAGGTCACATTTATCTTCTGAACAAAACTCTCTATTTGTTCTTCATTTAACCCGGAGTAAAAGGCCAGATGCAGAGCCACAGAAGGTCCAACATAATCTTGGTGAAGCACACACCCTCACAGTTCTTGCCTGGAACACTTTGCCCTGTGATATTTACATGCTAATTCCTTCATTACCTTCAGGTCATTTCTCAAATGCCTTCTTATTTAAGAGGCTTTATCTGACTGCCAACATTCTTCTTACCCAGTTCTACTTATTTTCATATTTTACTTCCTCACATGTTTTAGTTTTCCTTTTTTTTTCCTTGTCTGTCCTTCACAAGAACATAAGCTTTTCAAGAGCAGGTAATGTGTCTCTTTTGTTTACTGCCTGTCCTTTCACACAAAGCATAACTCAGTATGTAAGTGAAAGCATGAGCAAATGAATAGGCCATTAAGTTGGAAGCGTCCCCATGTACACTGGGTGACTTACAAAGAGTTTGTATACTTGCATGCATTGGAGAGATTTAGAGTTTTAGCTTTTTTTAAAAAAATAGATAATATCAGGGGCGCCTGGGTGGCTCAGCGGGTTAAGCCTCTGCCTTCCGTTCAGGTCATGATCTCAGGGTTCTGGGATCGAGGCCCACATTGGGTTCTCTGCTTGTTGGGGAGCCCACTTCCCCCTCTCTTTCTGCCTGTCTCTCTGCCTACCTGTGATCTATCTTTCTGTTAAATAAATAAAATCTTAAAAAAAAGATAATATCATGGCCATTCATTTATTCATCCAAGAAATATTTATTGAGTGTTAATCGTGTGACAAACCATGTGTCTGGCACTTAGCACATCAAAAGGAAAAGGACTGGCAGAGTCCTCACTAAGCTTAAAACTTTCACTTTTGTGAATGGGAATTCAATTGAGATTTTAGAAAGAGAACATGTGGTAGTAAAGTACATCCTGGGAATCTAAGGGACTTAATGTGGAATTTTTTTTTAAAAGATTTTATTTATTTATTCATGAGACACAGAGAGAGAGAGAGAGAGAGAGAGAGAGAGAGAGAGAGAGAGAGAAAGGCAGAGGGAGAAGCAGGCTCCCTGCTGAGCAGGGAGCCCAATGCAGGACTTGATCCCAGGACCCTGGGATCATGACCTGAGCCAAAGGCAGACGCTTAACCTACTGAGCCACCCGGGCACCCAATGCAGAATATTTTGTAATGAGAGTCTGGGTTAGGGCAATATCAACAAGTACAGGGGAAGAAGAGAATCAGAAGAGTCTTTCTTCTACTTAACACCAGTTACTAACTAAAGGTATTTACTGAGAATAAACAAGCTCATTATCTTGAATATGCCATAATGAAGAGTATAGGGAACAATATTGATTCAGGCCTCTGACACTTTAATTCAAGACTAGTTAGTAAAAATGTCAGTAGCTTGTATATTCCCTAAACTCTAGCTATAAATAGATTAAAGCATCAGGCTCATATTCTACTGGGCTTATATGTCATTGAGTAAAGAAAAAAGGTGGGTCATTTTTGAGCAGCTTTGGGCAGATGGTGGAGATGTTGATACTTACTAATGGGATGCCTTGCCTACAGCCCGTATTGACCTAACTGTGGAACACAATAATGCAAGTTTGTATTATCCGTTCCAAAATCAGCCTCTCATATGTGTATGGGTTCTTAGTCTCCCGCATTTCCCCCTGTACTCTGATGTTTCTGTAATATGTAGCTTACAGTCATCATAAAACCAAAAGAATGACTTTAATAAAGTGATATTCTGCTCTAAATAATCTTATTCTGTTGCCCATTTACTTAATCTTCACATTACAGAGTACTTGAATAGGGATTAAATTTCATTTCTGAGTTAAATGTGTTTAATATATATTACAAGACAGTGAGTGTGGGACACTCAGAATCTCACTTCCCTTTCTCTAGACAACTGTGATGTTTACACTAATTCTGGGTAAGTATGTCTGTGCCAATATTCAAGTTAATCCTCAGGTCAGCTGTTTTAAGGCCTAGATCCAGGAACTAGGAAGAACCAGTTAGAATAGTTGGTACTCCTACTAAATCTATTCTTCAACATTAACTTTATTAGTAAAGGCAAAGTGAATTAAAAACAAAACAAAACAAAACAAAACAGGGGCTCCTGGTTGGCTCCATAGGCTAAGTGTCTAACTCTTGATTTCGCTCAGGTCATGATCTCAGGACCTGGAATCCAGGCCTACTTTGGGTTTCACACTCAGCAGGGCTTCTGATTGAGATTCTCTCCCTCTCCCTCTGCCTCTCCACTTGCTCATTTTCTCTTTAAAATGGATAAATAAATCTTCCAAAAAATAATAAATATATATACCTAATTTCTTTGTTTCACATGTAGAAAAGAACTCATGATCATCCCCCCTTCAAAAAAATCAAGAACTTATTTGCTGGTGGTTTCAAACTTTAACATCAGCCATCTTAATAAACAGAATGCCCTAGTCTTTCTAAACTAGGTTAGTAGTCATGTAGTAAAGGCTGCAGTAAAGGAGATCAGGGACCTTTCCCATTTTGCATATACCTTTTATTCATGCTGGCTCTCCTTTCTCTTGCCACACAAATAGCTTCCTACTCTCTCCCTGCTTTACTATTTCAATACATCCGCCATACAACATGGGGAGCTAGTTTTTTAATAACAAGACTGCCCTGCATTAAAATTTAAGGTCTATAAGAAGGCAATAGCAGAACTTGTAAAGAGGGCAGTGAGTCCACACACACGCACATTTCATAAATGGGTATTTTAGCCAAATTGGTCAAAGTTCCAAGGGAAGTAGAAATCCCAGTGATAGTAAAGTTACATCATGGTTTTGAGATGACTGAATGAATAAAAGAAATGAGACTTCCCTTTTGGCATCAGTAAGGAACACAAGACAAGAAGAAAGAAAAAATATTAATGGGGTCCTCAGCTGAGTAAGGCAATGTGGTTAGCATTTCACATAGTTTCAAAAATATAATCTATATCATATGTCATGGGATTTTAGTCCATTAATTTACTTAATCCTCACCTCATTCCAAATGAGGTCCTGAAGTGGCTTTTTTACTAATGCATTCTATAAGACAGGAACAAAATAAATACATTAAGATAAAAGGGAAGATAAAAAAAATGATTTAATAGGGAAATATTTGGGGTAAGGTTAATGCTAAAAAAAGCATAAGACTATTCAGACTATTGTAAAGTCCAGTTGAAAATTCCGCTATGAACTGTGGAACTGTCACACCAAAGTATGGGATAAGTTTAGATTTTTTTTTTTTAAAAGATTTTATTTATTTGACAGAGAGAAACACAGCAAGAGAGGGAACACAAGCAGGGGGAGTGAGAGAGGGAGAAGCAGGCTTCCCGCCAAGCAGGGAGCCTGATGTGGGGCTCGATCCCAGGTCTCCGAAATCATGACCTGAGCTGAAGGCAGTAGCTTAACCAACTGAGCCACCCAGGCACCCCATGGATAAGTTTAGTTCTATTACTTGGTTTCCACATAAAAGAAAAAAAAGTTGAAAAGAAACATCACAGCTTTTCCTGGTGCTGAAAAAAGAAAGAAGTTTTCCATGGATCCTGTGAAGATGAGGAGGCATTTAAAAAAATATTTTTATTCCTAGTATATAGTGGGAAAAAACTGCAAGTCATATATTGTAATTAATTTACGAAGGTAACAGAAAGTTTGATGTCATACTTTTATCTAACTTTGATTCTAAACGATATACAATTTCCCATTACGTTGAGTATTTGGTCAAATTCACTGATCAGGCAGGAAGTAAAGCTAAATATTATAAGTGTATTTCACAGCTAAGTCCACTCAACAACAATATCAACAAATGATCACATGCTGCTAACATTCCTACTGAACACTACTCTCGTTCATCCAGTATACCTTAAAATAACCAGAGAGGGAGACAAACCATAACAGACTCTTAATCATAGGACACAAACTGAGGGTTGCTGGAGGGGACGAGAGGGGAGGGCTGGGGTAACTGGGTGATGGACATTAGTGAGGGCACTTGATGTAATAAGCACTAGGTATTATATAAGACTGTTGGAACTCTACCTCTGAAACTAGTAATACATTGTATGTTAACTAATTGAATTTAAATTTTAAAAAGGCCAAGAAAATTTTATGATATAATTTATACTTCAATAAAGCTATTCAAGAAATGAAAAAAAATACATATGTTAACAAAAGAACAATTTATTATTTGGATGACAAACAAATAGTAAAGCAGGGAGAGAGTAGGAAGCTATTTGTGTGACAAGAGAAAGGAGAGCCAGCATGAATAAAAGGTATATGCAAAATGGGAAAGGTCCTTGATCTCCTTTACTGCAGCCTTTACTACATGACTACTAACCTAGTTTAGAAAGCCAAGCGTATTAAAAATATAAGAAAGCCAAGCGTATTAAAAATATAAACAACCAAGAGACACACGTCTTGTCAGAAACTGAGACCTCTAAACAAAAGAAAAAAAGAAACTACTATCATTAATAACAATAAAAGATGATTTCATTCAAACGTAGAGGGCAGCAACATTATTTTTATTAAAGAAAAAGTATTTTTCCTAAATAATCACTGACAAAATTAACTGTAGAGATATATATTTGGCTTCAATCCCAGCATTCTGATAATGGTTATCTGATATAATCAAAGGAGTCAGGTTCCAAAACAGGGATGACAAATTGGAAAACCTACCAGAGAAGAGTGTAAAGATAGAGATAGGTAAAGCCCAGCAATTTAGCAATGACTAAGAGCAATGATAAATCTCTGGAAGTTTTGGAAATCAGTAATAAATAAAAAGGGAAAGGGATGATTTCTCAAATAGGATGATGACACACTAGAGGAACTTATGTGTTGAGTGGCAAAAAAAAAAAAAAAGTCTTTTTGATTTCTCTTTAACTAATTTTTGAAGGACTCTTTTGAGGTAGATTTTGAATGACCAACTAATAGAAATCTATAAGAAAATAAAGAGGTATTTAAAAAGCAGGTTTTTCAATTCATATTCATAATTTGTTAATCATTGTGAAAATATGGGAAAAGTGCTATTGTGATTACTATTCAGAATGGTAAAATATAACTTTTGTAGGTAAAGATTTTAAACAAAAGAAATGGAAGATATGTTTAAAGGAATTATAATTAGGTGTTGATTTTCTAGGAAAATGAAGAAAAATAAATATCCTTTGAGAATAAAATAATTTCTAGATAGCAAAATGTTACAGTATAGCAACACCAATTTGTCTACTATGAGAATGTCATAGATACAATATGGCTAGAGAATGTTCTCTTTCCTGTAATTATTAGTTTTGAGACCACTGAGATTGTTCATCATATCCCTTCCTCTGAAATGTGGTTCTTTTACAGTTCATTAGGCAACCCATGGAAGGGAAGAAAAAAGAAGAGTATGATCTTGCAGAAGTAATATCCTATTTTGCCTTCAGATTTCTCTTTGACCTTAAAAATAATTTCAGTTTCAATTATTATCCCTTTGGAAAGAGGCAAGGCTCAGGAAAAGTGAGGCAATATAAAGTAGTTCTATGCAGTCAAATGAAAAGAGGAACAAAATGGTGACAGGAGTACAAATTCCAATTGCAGCAAAACAAAATGCTTGACTTTCTGGAAAGGCAGAAAAGGAAACCCTCGATTAAATTAAAACCCCTCACCTTTATAATGGTAAGAGCTTTATTCTTTTATTAAACAAATACAAGCAGGGTATTTTACCTCCTTTCCCAGTAATGGTTCTGGTTTCCTGATTTTCAGGGCTTTAAGTGTCAGGTTGTGGTTTTGTGATGCAAAATTACTGTAATTCCAGTTGCTTTTATTATCTAACACCGTGAATTAAAAGGCTCTATTAAATAATTATTAACTAAAAGATTTAAAATAGATAGGCTAAGAATAAGAGAGGAAATAGCCATTTTCTTTATTTCCTTATGGTTTATAAAATGGGGTCTAGATGACATTTACTTTTAGTGGTACCTACTATAAATAATTTATATCCTATTGACATTTTACAGTTATGATTTCATTATTTCTTATTTTCTTGGATACAAGCATTAGCCCAAAAGTTGGTTTATGTGACCAGCAATTCATGCACAGCACAACTGAAGTCTAAATGATCTTTTAAGAGTACTTGATGAACTTAGGACAAGGAGTTTAAAAAATATTAAGAGTTTCAGGGTTTTTTCTTTTGCAGATATTCTAAATACTGGCTAATAAATACATTTAAGGCACTTGTCTATTCTGTTTGATTAACTTTTTAAATGTAATGTGTATGGGCTGCCTCAGTTACTCTCACTCCTGAAGCACATAGTAGTAGGTATTCAGCCCTCAGCAGTGCCGGTACAACTGCTGTCTGCAAAATCACCCATTAGTTCTGATTCATCATCCTTTAGTGTATTTATTCATATATTCTTATGCCAAATATCGTGGAGTATTCACTCTATAACTAAATTTTTAGTTTAACTTTTAGTAGCCATATGTGGACTGTGACGAATGTATTGGCCAGCACAGGTTTATATGATCTTCCCTCCTCAACCATACCTTCTTCCCGTCCTTGGCACAAATAAATAGTAACCTCTGACATAAAGCGCCTTTGTTTGCTAATAAATGTTACATGCCAAAAAAAAAAAAAAAAGAAAAAAAAATTGCTAAATGCAAAATAAACAAAGAAACCACCTGTCACTTACTCAAGAATATTTAACTTTTAAATATCTAGGCTACAAAAAGTGTCAGAAATAAATGATAAGAATTTAGGCATTCGTAGGTTGTCTGCAATATACTTTTAAATATTAAAATGTGTTAAAAAATTAAATGTTTAATTATATATCTGATCTATCCATGCTTAAGCAGATTTAAATTTGATAATTTTGAAAATAAAAAGAATATACTATTAGTGAATTTTATTTCCTGCTTTATGTATGCATATATTCAAAAAACTAAATGATAATATTGAAGGCAACCATTTCTTTTTTCTTTACTATTTTCCACATACTATTATTTTTTATATTCAGTAAAAGGGTAAATTATATTTCATACGCTTTTCTCCATATATCTATGGTAAAGATTTTGGCAGCTTGAAAATGCCCAGTAAACAGCAGCTATATCTGTGCCCAAGAAAAAAAGGCATCAAGAAATCAAAATATCTGAGGCACCTGAGTGGCTCAGTTAAGCATCTGTGGTCAGCTCAGGTCATGATTCCAGGGTCCTGGTTTCCAGCCCCGCATCGGGCTCCCTGCTTGGCTGCAAACCTGCTTCTCCCTCTGCCGCTTCATTTGCTGTGTTCCCTCTCCCAGTTTCTCTCTCTGTCAGATAAATAAAATCTTGAAAAAAAAAAAAGAAATCAAAATATCACCTTTATTACTGATAAAGGTTAATTTGGAGGGCTTGTCATAATGTGAGATGTAAATGGGTCTGTTAAACGTTTCCACAGGAACAACCCACCAAAGGAAAATTTTAGTCTGCCATGAAGAAAAACTTATGACTTTATAACTGGTAAGTCTAGAAAGAAAAAAGACTAAAATTCTTAACTAAGTTTCCAGTCATGGCATGCAGATCAAAAGCTACTACCTTCCAGGTAACTCTACTCTATCTCCACTGAAAGGACCAGGCTATTGGAAATGTTTGAAAAAAATACCCATTATGCAACATGTGGATATACTTCCATCCTAACATACTCCAGCTTTTTCATCTATGACATTGGTTTTAATGATTAACCCTACTTGCTCTCTATATGCTACACGATGCCTATTTGAGGACAAATTTGCAAAATTATCCTATGAATCGCACTAACCCAGCAGTTACCAACAACCCTGAATAATCATTGCCCCTTGGCATCCCTGAAGAGCTGCCTCCAAACACCATGGAACAATGATCTAAAGCATGTGCTTCCTGTGGACATCCCTCATGAGAGAAGAGGAGACTGATCCATACATACCCTATATCTCCTTTACATTTAGCTATTAGGTAATTTATTTCCCCTTTGAGAGGAAAAGCAAATAAAATCCATTTTAATTGAAATCTGAAGAATTACTTCCTTCAACAACATAAAACAAAGTCTTTTTTTTTTTTTTTAAGTATAGACTCTGCACCCAATGTGGAGCTCGAACTGACGACCCTGAGATTAAGAGTTGTATGCTCTACTGACCGAGTCAGCCAGGCATCCCAACATAGACTTATTTTTAAATGAAATAATTTATATATGACCATCTGCTAGAGAAAAACTGAGATAAAGTAGAAGAAAAGGTGAAAACAGAATCACAAGACCTGGTTTGTCGTCCAGATCCAGCACCAAGATGTTAGGCATTACGCTAGTGATTTTGGCTCTCAGAACCCGAGTTTCTTAATCAGTAAAATAAAAGATTTAAATTCCAGAGAACTTCTGAGAATCTTTACAATCTTTACAATATGTCTATGCTTATAGTCCCAAACATGACAAACTTCTCAATGCTAAGAATATTACAGTATGTTCACAACCTCAGATACCAGAATATTTTTCTTTACACATTTAAATCCAATGTTTATTATTTCTTCTTGATATTAAACAAGAATAAATTTGGCAAAATCCAAAAAAATAAAAATGGCAAATTCCATCAAACCTTCATTTCCTGATTCTGTGATATGCTACTGAAAGGAGTTGTGTGATTTGCACATAGAAAGGGAAATAATAAAATCATTTGTCTTATCCTGGCTTTACCACTTGGCTTGACCTCAGATATCTTCTATAAGGACATTTCTAATGATAGGAATATGGACTGAAATACACTTTGCCTAAACAGATTAAATTTTCATAAAAAGATAAGATACATATTATCATCTCTCTCCTGACAACTACAATGATACACCTTCCAAAGCCCAACTGCCAAACTGACCTAATAACAGTAAATATTTATATTATTTAGTGATTACTCTGTGTCACACATCGTTCTAAGTTACTTAAAATATATTATCCTGGGGCACCTGGGTGGCTCAGTTGGTTAAGTGACTGCCTTAGGCTCATGTCATGGTCCCGGAGACCCCGGATCGAGTCCCACATCGGGCTGCCTGCTCAGCGGGAAGCTTGCTTCTCCCTCTCTCACTCCCTCTGCTTGTGTTCCCTCTCTGGCTGTGTTTCTCTCTGTCAAATAAATAAAATCTTTAAAAAAAAAAAAAAATATATATATATATATATATATATATATATATATATATTATCCTATTCTCCTTTTTTCAAAATTCATTAGTGGCTTTCCATAATCTCAAGGCAAAAAATAATTGAGCTATTTTCCCATGGTATATTCTGCCTTCATACTAAATATGAGTATTATATGTATATCAATAAAACTGAGTCCATACTTATTTCTCCATATCTATCTCATTGTCATATGGATTGTCTTTGCTTTCTCCCCTTGCTTTGTCTGCAACCTCCCACTCCAAAGAGGGAAACCTGGCTTTCATTACTTCCATCTATTTATTTAATTTAATACATTCAGTAGCTTCAACCTTTTAAAACATTATACCCATTAGAAGTAACTGTATCAACTAGAATCCCATATTTATATACAATTACTTTTATCACACTCGTTTCCCAAGATAGTTAGTGCCCTTTCCCCAGCGTCCTTTGATGAAACTGTTAACTACATTTATAATACAGTAAGACTATGTGATCACATTCTGTATTCCATGCTGGATCCTCTGGCTTCTTACATGATTTATTTTTAATTTGCATACAATAATACCCCTCTTCTGTTGTAAAGAAACAAATGGGTTTTGAAGAATTCATAGTTTCATATATTCAACCTTACATTATCATACAAAGTAGTTTCATCAGCCTATAAAATCCTGTACTTGACCTACACAAACCCCCTACCCTGAATTCCTGGCAACCACTGATCCATTTATTGTCTGTATATATAGCTCTGCCTTTTCCAGAAGGTCATATAAATGGCCTCACACAGTATGTATCCTTCTAAGATATTGTTTTAAAAATGTAACAATATATACTTAAGATTCATCAAAGTCTTTCCATGGCTTAAGAGCTCATTTCTTGTTAATGTTGATAAATGTTCTATGTTATGGTTATAAAAGAGTTGTTTATCCATCCACCTATTGAAGTACATCTTGATTATTTCAGTTTATGGAGATTATGAAAAAAGCTGCTATATACGTTTGTATGCAGGTTTACGTTTGGACATAAATTTTCAAATCAATACTTAGGGGTACAATTGTGGAATGATATGGTTAAGAAAACATGTTTAGTTTTGTAAGATCGGACCAACTTCTGTCCACAGTGGCTCTTCTGTTTTGCATTCCCATCAACAATAAAGGAAAGTAACTGTTGCTCTGCATCATCACCAAAATTTGGTATTGTCAGTGTTTTAGATTTTAACCATTCTAATTGGCGTGTATTAACTCATTGTTTTAATTGGCATTTTTCCAATAGCAAATGTTATTGAGTATCTTTTTCTATGTTTACTTACCATCTGTTTATCTTTGGTAAGAGGTGTCTCTTCAGATATTTTGCTTATTTTAAAATCGGGTTGTTATTTTCTTATTGTTGAGTTTAATATATCTTTACACGTATTGGATAAAGTACTTTTTCAGATTTTTTTTTTTTGCAAATATTTTTTACCTAGTATATGGTGTGTCCTTTATACTCTTAATAATATCTCAAGTAGACTAGCGGGTTTTAATTTTAATAAAGTCCAATCTATCATTTTTTCTTTAATAAAAGTTATCTCATAAACTTATCACTATATGCAAAGTCACACAGATTTTTTTCTCCTGTATTTTCTTCGGAAAGCTCTCTTGTTCTTCATTTTATGTTTATGTCTGTGAACCATTTTATGTTAATTTTTTTGCAAAAGATATTCAGTTGTTTCAGGACCATTTCTTGAAATGCTTTATAGATTAAATGAATGCTACTGAGTTCAAATTGAATTATTGCTATTTCATAAGTACATGTTATTATTAAAATAGAACTTAGGAGATACTGTAACTTGTTAAAAGTAAATCTGAGCTTCTATATATCATATAGAGTTACGTCCAAATTAAGAAATTTCTAAGTATTCTCTCAATAACAGGTACTAGTTACCCTTCCTTTATAAATGTTTCTTGTGTAATTTAAAGATGTCTTTGATCATTTATTCTTTAATGTACATTATTGCACAGGTTAATCTCAACATCCAAGTATTCATGAAGTCAAGTATATCCTTGCTTACTGTGAAACTTTATTAACATTCTTCACTAATCCAAAAAAAACTTTCTTTAAAGTTCAACAGAAATGTAAGTCCTAGTCTTTGTGAATCTATTCTTCCTGCCATTCTGAAATCAGCAATGAATTCTAGCAGTTGACTAGAATTGTGATCAGTTGAAGGCATTTATTTTTAATGTAAAGTTAATTGATTGTGGAGATAATATTGATTGGACTCACTGGTCTCTCATTTAAAAAAATACAGAAAATAAAGCAGCTTGCAAATGATCACTCTGAATTGCAGCAAAAAGAACACCACCATTTCTTAATTGACTGAATATTAGTAAAATAACCTAAGAAAATTAGATTAGTTAAGCAGTCCCAGATGTTGTTCCTGGACACTACTTGGTTTGACTTTAAAATATTTGAAAATAAGAAACAAATGAGAAAAGAAATTAAGATTTTTCATTCATGAGATACTTAAGAAATAATTGGGAGTGACTGGAATCAGTTTTAAGACCTGATTGAGAGTGCCTGTGAATATATATTTCCAGGATTTATGAATATTTCTGATGCATCTTTTGGAGGAGTCAAAGGTCAAAGTATTGTTGAATAACACCCTTTTTGACCAAAGCATCCAGTAAGAAATATCACATGGAAACAATTTCCTACAACTTAACAAGGAGAAAAAAATCTTTCCCATTAAAGAATTATCTGGAGCTGAGTAAAAATTATGTTACTAGATTGTCTGATGAAAGTAAATATGTTAACTGCTAAGGTAAGACAATATAGAGTTAAGGGAGATGCTTTGGGTGATTCTTACAGATTTTTAATAGTTTATCAACACTTTATAAGTTCAATAGATTATATCACCTTGTCTAAAAACAAAATGAAGTGAGTCTTTTGTTTGATTTTTAAATAAATACGGTCTATAAGCTGCTTTCTATGTATAATGTTTAGCATTATCAATTCATAAATGTATATAAAATATATTCATCTGGCAGTGTTGCTTTTTGTATAAAAATTTATCCTCACGATAAGATCAGAGACACTAGTGTTCATTCATTAATTTAACTTTTTCTAAAAATACCAACTACCTTCTCTTTACTTATACTCTGTACTCAGCATTGACTACATAATACTGGGAGAAAAATATCTGCTTTTTACTACAGCTATATAAAAATATCTGCTTTTTACTACAGCTATTTTGAAGCATAATTGATATATATCATGGTGTAAGTAAGTATAGGGTGTACAACATGATTTGATATATATCAAAGGATATATATTTTAGTGATATATCATCATAATGAATATGTGTATATATACACATACACACACATATATGCATCTATTACCTCTCATAGTTATAATTTTTTGTGGTGAGGACTTTTAAACTCTACTCTCTTAGCTACTGTCAAATAGATAGTACAATATTGTTAGCTAAGTATTTGCTGTTAGAGTGCTTCCAGTTTTAAGTGGAACAAGTCTGGTAAGAAAGAAAAAGAATGGTCAATTGTTGGGTAAGTGCCTTATTAAATTGTAACTTGGCCTTAAAGAATTGTGTATCTTGAACACTCTATGCAAACAGATTTACAAATACCACAGCTAGTCACTGGAATCTTAGTAAAGCTTGTAAGATGAGAATGGAATTTGTAGAATATTGCAAGAGAAATTAGGTGGTAAGTATGTATGTTCCTATGGATGCACTAAAACGTGATCAGAGTGCTGACTTCCAGGGAGAGGGAAGTAGGAACAAAGTGAGGAGTGGTCAGGAATACATAACTCCTAGCATAATTCAATAATTATCTGTTTTGCTTAGAGCTGTCCCTGCATTATCTGTGACACAAATATTTAAATCTATATCTTTTTCTCTACAAAATGATAAGTATGAATTGCATATTACTTTTAACTATTGAAATAGTAAGTTAACTCCTCTTGCCTCCTACTGTTGAAAAAAAATTTAATTTGGGTTATTAATATCATGAAATACCCAAAAGTGCTAAGTTTCAAGTTCTTAAATCCTAATCATATAACTTCGATCAATTTGACTCAGTTGAAGCTCAACATGACTGGGCCCTTAAGGGGATTTTGGTTAGATTCCCACAGTGAATACTTAGCAAATACAGACCAAAAAGGAGCAAGTTATAGTTTAGAGGGAGGATTAGTAATAACGTGTGTGTCTGTGCAGGGGGATAGCAGATCTCAGAGAGGTTGAAGTGGTGGGAGCAAGGTAAATATAGTGGTCCTACAGAACATTTTTTAAACTCTTGAGAATATGGAAACAGCACAGATTGTGGAGGGAAGAAAGTAGAAAGACCCTCATGGAGTACAACCTCCTATAAAGTTGAGATGAAAGGTGCTTGCAATAAGCCTTTTTTAAAAAATCATGTGCCTAATAAGAGTGAGATCATCAGCCTTTATACCTAAGAGTGTGTGAAATTAACAGCATTGTGAAAGACAGGTGTGCAGCGTGGGGACCATAGTGCTGAGACATCCTGAACCCCAGGAAAGTGTTGCATGGTCTTTTCCTGAGTAGAACCCTGATTGGTTTCCACATTTGCCCATTGCAAGAATGTAATGAATGAATGCTAAAATTCAGTGAGCAGAGTGTACAAGTTATAGAAAAGTAAAATACATATTTAGGGCATGGAAGATACAAACCAGATCACACCATGGACTTAGACTTACAAAATACCAGAATGTTCTAATATTCACAATAACCATGCAACTAATGCTTGAAATATGTGAGTGGTTGGAGTGAACCAACTTGAGGTACATAGGCAGGTTACAGATCATTGGATGTTCAACTTGGAGTCCAGTCAGCTTTTAAAAATCTATGCTCCTCATCTCCCTGTGGTATGTATTTGTTCTTGATCCATGATGAAGCAACAAGGACAGGACTTTAAGAGCTGCGGTTAAAAAAAAAAAAAAAAAAGAGCTGCAGTTTCCTTGAGCCTGGGAAGCCCAGAGCTTGTTGTAATTACAACATTATGGAATTTGGGGGTTCAAAACTGCTCTTTAAATTACTTCCTACCCCTGCTCCTATTGTGATTCTCTCTTACTATAACACTAACATAAATAATATATACAACATAATTTCAAATACAATGGGACAATCAAGCAAATTACCATTTGCTGCCTCATAAATAAAGGGAAAAAATGCCTCTGCTTTTATCAACAGCACAGCAAATGTTTTCATTGGTTGAATACCTAGTGCCAATGTATGTAACTTAGACTAAGACTTTTTTTCAGCTTCTCCTGGTCACTGCCTTAGTTGCTATTAAATTGGGAAGCCAAACAAACCATGTGATTGTTACCACAAAATTATTTTAATGCACTATGTATCTATAAGATGTATATGATACATCACAGGTATAAAGACTACATTGGTTATGTTGAATGAGTTCCTCACTTTATTCATAGTTTTCCTACAAGTAACTTTTTTGTAAGACATATTTTATTTATTTGAGAGAGGGAGGGAGCATGAGAAGAGCGAGGATCAGAGGGAGAAGCAGACTCCCTGCTGAGCAGGGAGCACAATGTGGGGCTGGTTCCTGGGACTCCAGGTTCACAACCTGAGCAGAAGGCAGTGGCTTAATTGACTGAGCCTCCCAGGTGTCCCCTATAAGTAACTATTAATTATACTTATTTATTTCCACCACAAATAGGAAATAAAACATTTTGAACTAGTAAAATGGTTTTAAATACACCTGAATCTATCTTTTAAAACTGTAGGATGTTTGTAGTCTTGTCATTCTTTTCAAAGAATTCTCTATTGTTGTTGTTGTTGTTGTTATTATTATTATTATTATTATCATTATATTTTATTCTGGATAGCCCTGATTCTCTGAACAAAACTTTATTTGTAAAACAAATGATTTGGGGTGCCTGGGTGGCTCAGTTGGTTGAGTGACTGCCTTCAGCTCAGGTCATGATCCTGGAGACCTGGGATCAAGCCCCACATTGGGCTTCCTGTTTGGCAGGAAGCCTGCTTCTCCCTCTCTCAGTCCCTCTGCTTGCGTTCCCTCTCTAGCTGTGTTTCTCTCTGTCAAATAAATAAATAAAATTTAAAAAACAAAACAAAACAAAACAAAAAAAACAAATGATTTGATTATCCTTCTTAAATTAGCATTTTTAGATTTACTTTTAAAGTTTTTGGGCTACGTTCATCACTTAGGAATTGACTTAGGAATTAATTTAAGTTTTATGAGTGCCAAGTAAAATTTTGTTTTCAAGCTGACTATAACCAAAGTGCATGTCTTTTGAGTTTTATGAAATTTGAACATTTTCCATTTTCCCCTTTAATTAAAATCTTATTTCACTGCTCTGTTTTCCCTATTTTTCTCTGAGTAGTTGAAACAAGTGTAAATGGGAAATTTCAAAAGAACAGGAACACTTGGCCGTATTTCTGGCAGATCAAGAAGCAGAAAATGCAGGAAATCTAATGAGAAAGCTTATTATTATGATTTGCACAGCTCAGCTTTTGCATAATCAAGCATGTCAATGCACTCACACATTTGCGAATGCTGCTTAGAACCACACATCTGACTCTTTTTAATGTTTCTCCATTACCACTGCTTTTGTTGCCCCACTCAGGAAGCCATCATCTATGACCCCAATTTTCAAAATGGGCCAGCTAAAAACAAAGACTGGATGTGTTTCCTAATCTCATCAAATCTTTCTCTTTTTTTTAAGCAGAATGAAAACAGGTGGTGTTCTCAATTTTTAAAGGAGATGAATTATGAACTGTAATCTGAATATGGCTGTGATTATCCAGGTACAATTGCTCACATGAAAGTTGGTAGAATTGTAGAAGCAGCTATGTAATATTCAGGTGATCTTTGTTAGCATCTGTTGTGCTTTTGATCCCTTAATATCATGCACCACTTCAGTTAATGTTATAGGAACATATGTTGCTATTTGTCAATATGATAGTGTAATACATATGCATGAAGGAGAGTGTCATGTCAAGGAAATGGCATCTACATTCTCCCAAAAGAATTGATGTGAGTAGTAAGTACCCTTCACTCCCTTTCTCACCTTTCCCTCATCCTTGTACTTAAGACTCACATTTAAACATGATGAAATGGTGAGGTATCATAAGATTTTGCCATTATAGTTTGGCAATATTTTTAAATTCTGGGCCAGTGAATAAAGATAACTATTACATGGCCATCCATTTTAATGACTATTTATTATTAGTATGGTTATTTTATTGTATTTATGATTACTAAATAAATGACTAGACCAATGATCCTGACTAGGATTTTCAAAATCCTATTTTTCATGTTATTATGTATGAAAGGGCAAAATAAAATTTAAGCATCAATAATTAGTCTCCTAAAGGACTTTATGAATAATAAAGAAAACACAGATGATGATAAAATTCAGTGTATTTGTAGCTGACCAAAGAACCCCTTAACAAAAGTTGCTATTCCATGGATTCCTGATGAACCTGAAAAGGCGGCAGGTGGTGAAGTGACATGGGAGCAGGATCTAAAAGCAATATTTAAAAAGGTATTAAGGCCTTTTTCACATATAGATGAGAGCTAACCAATATTTCAAAGAACAGAGTCAGAATACAAAATGATGTCAATAAAATGAAAAGACAAGCAACATATGAGATGGCATTTTAAAACATAAATGGAACATTTATTTTTTTTCACAAATATAACATTGCATGGGAAATATGAGGCATAACAAAAACATGTTAGGGATTATAATGTATGGAAAGATTAATATGAAAAAGTGGCAGGATTAGTAAAAGTCCTGAGAACATTTAGAATGTGTCACCCTTTGGAAAGAATCATATGTATACCAACATCGATTCTAATGAGTCTTTCCACAAGCTTGTATTTCTAGATGTAATTCTGAAACTGAATTACTGTGTTAGAATATAAAATCCTTTAAGTATCCTGACAGAAAGAAAAATCAAAGCTTGTTTACCATCTGCCTCCTAAGATATGATCAAGAACTATACTTAGTATATTAGGTACAAGCTACTCAAGGGAAACAAAGAAAATCACTTCAGACATTTTAGACACTAAATTCATATATACAATTATTTAACAATATTTATGGAGACTCAATTATGGGCTAATAACAACATAAAGCACAAATGTTTGTCTTTATCTGAAGGAAATATATAAAAATATTAGAAAGGCTATCTTCATAAATATATGTCTGACTGTATTACATTTATCTTAGGAAAAGGAAAAAATAATTTCAAAAGACACAAACTGAAGCCAAGATAAGTAAATGTTCTATAACATAGCAAGGTATTATAAATAAAAAAGATATAAATAATAGAATTTCTAAGGACTTTATAATCATATAAATTTGTTTATGTTAACATGTCAAAAGAGCAGAAATGAAGATATTTATATTATGATCACAATTATGTAACGGATTCAAAATAAACATATCAAAAATGGATTAGAGCATCTCTAGGAGCCCCTGGTGGCTGAGTGGATTGAGCATCCAGCTCTTGGTTTCAGCTTAGGTCATGATCCCAGGGCCATGAAATTCAGCTCCATGTCAAGCTCTGTGCTCAGCAGGGAGTCAGCTTGAGATTCCTTCTCTCTTTCCCTCTGCCCATCTCCCAGCTTGCCCTCTCTCAAATAAATAAATGAATCTTAAAAAAATAAATAAATAAATAAAGCATATCTAAGTGAACACATTAAACACTGGTTGGCTTAGTCAGTTGAGCATGTGACGCATGATCTTGGGGTCATGAGTTCAAGCCCCACACTGGGCATGGAGCCTACTTAAAATACATACACAGTTAAATAATATAGCTATATAAAATGATACACATGTGTAAAAGATCAGAAGTGGAACTTTTAAACATTGACAATAATTTTCTTAGGATGGCTTAATGATGGAATAATTTGCACATTTCCTTATATTAAAATATAGTTAAAATAATATCATACTTCGGGCCAAGAATTAAGTCTGGGATATATGTGTATTACCTGTGACTCTGAAGCAAATCATACATGAGTTAGTAAGGAAATAGAAAAGAAACTTGGGAAAGTAAAAGACAAAGATCTTTGAAAATATCGATACTTAAGAAATAGGCAAAGGATGAGGGTTCCCATCAACCTGTCTAGAATGAAAACACAGGCTGAAAAAGACTGACTCAGCTACTATATCCCCAACAAAGTGAAATAAAAAAACCAGTTCTTCGTGAGGGTTGGTGCTGGACCTGCTAAGGTGGCTTCCTTTCCTCCCTAATTATCCTTGAATACAAACAACAAACCATCACTACTGTGAAGTAACCAGTGTATTACTCCACCTCCAGGAACCTGTACTAACTGATGTTCTTGTTTGCAATTTAGCAGTAGCAAACCCGAGTCAAAGCTGTCAGTTTTGGATTGGCTTCAAGGAGGCTGTGGACAGGATAAAAGACTCTTTTCAGAAGCTGTCTGTTCTGATCCCCTCTCTAAAAACCAGGAGAGCTACTCAAGCAGTTGGGGAAATAGGCTGGGTGAAGCAACAGGGCTGGAAGTAGTGCACAGTCATACGCAACCCAGGCAAAAATAGGAGTGCAGGAGTGGAGTGTCTCCCTTTCTTTTCTTGAGTCTGAATGTGTATGTCTAACTGCATGATAGCTTCCCTGCTGCTCTCCCATACCCACCATCTTCTCCAAGTAATAGGTTAATGTAATGCCAATCCCACCCCTTCATCATCACTTCTCAGCTCAAAATCTTATTTCTTAGTCAAAACTAAGGAGATGACAAGCCCAGGTTCTTGGGTTGCATGCAAGTCAAAGAATACAGCAGAAGAATCTAATTGCACTTTGGGAATAGGGGATGCATTGTACTTGACCATTAACCCTAATACTGTCCTCTGCCAGCAAATCTTCAGTAGAGCACTTCACCATACTGACCCAGATTCTAGGCCAAGCAGGGAGTCTTCAACATCACTATGAGGCCTATTCACTTATTCAATACTATTTTACTGAACACCTACCAACCTGGCACAGGAAACAATGAAATGAATATGATTTTCCTTAAAGTGTTTACTATTTAAATAGACAAAATTAAAAAAATGTGAAAATGTTTACAATATTTTGGTATATGTTAATAATGTACAGATATAAAACTACATCACAAATAAGAGGGAGTCCACACTATGTTTAAGGGGTGAAACAGATGCCAGAGAAAAAGGGAAGTGTTCTTTGTGAAGTCTAGAAATGCTGGCAGAAATTCCTCTGGAGAACTATTAGATTTTTCCAGGCAGAAGGAAAAGCATGAATAAGGTAGAGATGTATGAAAGGATAAATCATTTTTAGAGAAAGTTCCAGTGGCTCTTTGTGACTGGAGCAAAGGGTATATAATGAAGAGTGCTAGGATGTTGAGATATTAAAAGGCGCCTGGGTATGAGAGGAGGACTGAAGATAGAAATATTTAAGAATATGAGAGATCTTTGGAATTGGGATTCACAGAACTTTCATTAATAAGGTATAGCTCCTCTAAACAAAATTGTTCTTTTAGCTGGTGTTTCAGGTTTTCATTAAAATTTATGTGTTGACGTATAGTTTCATCCTAGTTTCCCACATGAACAAACCCTTTTATAGGTATAGGCAGTTTACTAGGCAGGTCTTCTCAAGAAGCACTAGTAGAAGAATAAGAACATGAGACAGAGAAGGAAAGGGAGTTAATGTAGGTACATAAGTGAGCAGATTACCATTGTGAGTTACTGAAGCTAAATCTTACTAGAAAATGCTTCCAAGTTATTCCACCTATAGTGTGATTCCCATTCATCAGCTCCATCCATCAACTGGTTGTATATGACTCATGGGGCACTAAATTGTTTGCACTCTGCCTTGACCCTTGTCCACAGACTGAGAATATTTTTATAGCCAGAGAATGCCTCCAGACAGAGAGTCACAGGTGTTTGTAGTAAGAAGCTGTCCGAACTTTGAGTGCCAAGATTTGGGTGGAACTACAAGCATCTGTTACATACATCAAACCATTATTTTCCAACTGAGATTTTATGTATGGATTTTTAGAATCGATCATAATTAAAAAAATAGATCATTTTACTTTAACATAACTTAAGTATATTATGAATCTTGGATAGTGACTTTAAAATTGTTTGTTATCTGAGGGTTTCAGTGATAAAGTGACAAATCACATTAAGAAGTATACATTTTAAAAGTAAATAAGAAAAAAAGATCATGGCATATGGCATATATGAATGGAGATTTCAGAGAAGTTCAAATAGAGAAAAGTAGAAAATCTGATTCACATGATTATGGCCCAAACTAATAGAGACATACTGTTATGAGTTGAAAGGTGCATTCCCCCCATTCATGTTAAAGTACTAGCACCCAGTGCCTCAGAATCTGACCTTATTTGGAAATAGAGTCATTGGAGATACACTTAATTAAGACAGTTATTAGAGGGGGCCCTGATTCACTACGATCTGTATTCTTAGAGAAAGGGGGAATTTGGACAGACAGATTTCACTAACTGACAATGAAGACAGACATCTACAACCCAAGGAATGCCAAAGAATGCCAGCAAACCAGCAGAAGGTAGTGGAGAGACATGGGAAAGATTCTTCACAGCTCTCAGAAGGCATCAATCCTATCAACACCTTTATCTTGGACTTCTGGCCTCCAGAAGATGAAATAGTAAACTTCTGTTGTTTAAACCACCCAGTTTGTGGCTGTTTGTTAGGGCAGACTTAGAAAACACTAATGCATATAACAAAGGGAAATAAAACCTGTGTCTTAGCAGGCAATAGCAAATTCCAAGATCATGGTTTGACTAGAATACTTAATCATTATTCATCCTAGTAGGTAAATGTCAATTTCACTTTTTAAAAATTGGTTTTGTAGTTTTATTTGTATTTATTCTTGTATTATTATTATGTATTTTTATATTATTTTATGTATTATTTATTATTATTTATAATTATTTTATAATTTAAAGTTAATATTTTAATAAAAATACTTTAAATGGTTATTAACTGAGACTATTTTCTTTTAAATAAGCTTCATTTCAAAAAACTTGGAGAAATCTTGCCTTAAATTGTTGGCATCTTTTTCTTATTAGCATGTATTGATTGACATGATGGTTAATTTAGTGTGTCAACTTGACAGGGCTAAGGGATGCTCAGATAGCTGGTAAAACATTTCTGAGTATGTCTTTGAGAATGTCTTCAAAAGAGATTAGCATCTGAAGCCACAAGTGAGTAAAGAATATTACCCTCACCAGTGCATGTGGACATAGTTCAATTCCTTGAAGACCTGAATAAACAAATAGGTAGAAGAACAGTAAGTTCCCTCTCTGGGAAATGAGACATGAAAATCACCTTCTCCTGTCATAGGAGATCCTTTCAGACTCAGATAAAGACTTATACCATTGGCCTCTCAATTCTCTTCTGGTTTCTTTATTTTTTTGTGGGGGGCTTTTTTTTTTTTTTTTTTTTTTTTTTTTTTTTTTTTTTTTTTTGTCTCTAAATACCTTTACTCATACAACTAAACAATGCAACAATGTGGCAATTGGAAACTTTCAGACTAACACATGAGATTGATTGAGTGATCCATTCTAAGACCTAAATTCCATGACAAGAGTATTGACTAACAGAGCTTTGCCGAAGTACCTATGACAATTAATTTTATGTATTAACTTGGCTAGGCTATGGTGCCTAGATATTTGATCAAACGTTATTCTGGATGTTTCTGTAAGAGTGTTTTTGGGGTGAGACTACCTTTTAAAATTGATGGACTCTGATAGTCTGGTTTCTCCTTTTTTTTTTTTTTTTTTTTTTTCTTTCTCCTTTTAAACTGGTGGATTCTGAGTAAAGAAGATGGCCCTCCATAAGGTGGGTGGCTCTTGTTCAATGAGTTGAAGGTCTAAGTAAGGCAAAAATGGGCCTATCTGGAAAAAGAAGAAATTCTACCTGTAGATGACTTTTGGAATTGAACTGGAAGGATGGCTTTGCCCTCCATCTCCTCCTCTCTGCCAGCCTATTGTACAGATTTTGCACATGCCAGGCTCCATAACTGATTGAATTAGTACCTTAAAACAAATACTCTCTCTCTCTCTCTCTCTCTCTCTCTCTCTCTCCATCTATCTAGCCTATAGGTTCTGTTTCTCTGGAGAATCCTGTATACCTGACCTTAAATAAATTACTTAGACTAAAGTGGGGTAGAAATGATTGGTCTACCTTAAGTCAAATAGCCCTCTTTGAATCAATCAATTGTGGGGGAGAGTGGGATATACAAAGTACGGTAGTTTCCATATGATCATTTAATCATGATTAAAACAAAAAAAATATTTTACCAAAGAACAAAGTTTGGAGAGCTGTATGAAGAACACCTTATACATACAAATATATTTGCTAAATCAGGTATAAAAATGAGCATAGTTTAAGATAAAAGATATGTATAACCAAGGTTTAGGTGTGGTATAAATTTTGTTTAATAAAAAAAATAGAAAAGAGTTTAATTCATTCCATTTGGCAAAAACTAGCATGTGTTTAAATTAAACTGAAAAATTTCGAAGCACACCGCTGAGTACCTTCATACATCTGCTATTTTTCTAAAAGTAACATTTGTAGAGTATCTTAAAAGTGTTTTGGACCTAATTTATTTTCATTATTGAATATAATTTATACCTATATGTTTTACAGTTTACATATTATATAAAATACAGAAATCATTTGATTTCTTAATTAGATTGAATTTTATCTAAACAAAATATGTATGGAAATCTTCTTATAATAAAATAGATACTGAATATACTATAGTCTTTGGTGCTATAACATATTACGGCTGCATAATTAAATTTTATAACGTGCAGCAGATATTTACAGCCCAATAACAGGATACAAAGAATGCCCAGATATGAGAGGAAGGCTCAAATGTCTCCACTATGATTCTATTCCAGTTCATACGATTTTTGTCACACCATGGTTGAGTATATAGGTTTGTTGTTAATTCTAGACAATGGACATACTCCATCAGAAAGGAGAGGATTGTTAATTTCTGTTTTATAGTCTTTCTTACTTGTGGCACTCAACAGGACAGTAGAAGTCTTTTTCATTTCTGGTACTTTATTGTGATAAAATGTTCTTCTTTCTTTCATTTAGGTCCTAATATAAGGTGCTCCTACTCTGACAGAGATTCACTAACATATTCATTTCATGAAAAATACAATAGTTTCTCAGTAATTGAATTCATACTCATAGAGAATTGGAAGGGAGCTAGATGGCCTTGAAAGCCAGACAACACACATTCTGTTGCTAAATCTGCCACCCATTAATTGTCACTGGGAAAACATGTGAAATCACCGCACATTATTTTTCTCAGCTGGTTATTGTGGAAAATAGAAGTTTCTATCCTTCAATTAAATAAAATACATTTAATTCTACTACAAATCACTATTTTACAAAAAAAAAGTCAATAATTGGAGCAGTACATGTTTCAACTTTTCACAGAACAAGTTCCACTTTCTCAAGCATATCTCATATATTTTTGCTCTGTCAACAAGACTTTCTTTGGGAACTGAAACTGAGTCTTAATACAACCATTTCAAAAATCTGCAGATACTTCAGAATTTCTATGCATAATGAGATATTTTTCAGAAAAACAAAACAAAACAAAACAAAACCTAGCTCTCTGTATAATATCATACTTGCAGACTGACTATTTCAATGTTGTATTTTTGGTCACTGAATCAAAATCTTTCTCAACTGAATACATAATCACTATAACATATCCCAGTCACTTGTTTCAAATTTGTCTTTAAGTTCCTTTCAAAATAGTATGGTATTTTTAAAACTAGCAGTGAATACTCTCCATTTCATAAAAGGCAACCCTCAACCAACATTCAGGTTTTTACTTTACTCTCTCAGACTATTTTCACGTATTATTTTTCTTGTTTCCAACCTTTTTGATTTCCAACCTTTTGAGTATCTAGTTTACTTAACAAATTACTAGTTCAGGCCCAGTATTATAGAATATACTGCTTTAATACTGTCCTTGCACTCCAGTTGTTATTCCTGGTGTCCACAACAAATGATCCCTCAAGTACTGCTACAGAACAAGAGTGGTAGATACAAATTCATTGCTTCCAGGAATATTCAATCTCCATATTGATTGAGACACAAAGGATATGGTATAATTGTTATGATGAGAGTACATGAGTGGGCTTGTTTGTTGGTTGACTTTTCTTTTTAAGATTTATTTATTTATTTGAGAAAGAGAGAGAAAGGGACAGAGTGTGCATGTGTGGGGGAGGGGCAGAGAGTGAGAGGAGCAAGAGAAACCTCAAGCAGAGTCAGGCTGAGCATGGAACCAGACACAGGGCTTGATCCCAAGAGAGATCATGACCTGAGCCAAATCAAGAGTCAGATGCACAACCAACTAAGACACCCAGGCACCCCAGTTGATTAGTTTTAAATATATTTATTCATTGGTTCTTTTATCATTTGCCTTGATGTTATTAGTTTTTACCTTTAATTTTACTTGTCGGGGGGTAGTTGGGAGGGAAAAGCAGGTTTCATTTGTAATAAAATGATTTTTTTAAGCAGTCACTGTGGAATGTAGGTACTATGTGTTTTTGTAGGTTGTTCTTTATAAGACCAGTATTTACTTTGCTTTTTTATAGATAACATGGCAATGTAATTTATCACACTGCCTTGTTTCTCCTTTTTTAAATTCTATTTATCAGCCGGCTACTCTTCTATTTTGTTGTTATTGTTTTTACTTATTAGATTGGTTTATTTTGTTTAGCTATCCATTTATTTTTTTTGTCAATTAAATCATAAGAAATATTATATTCAGACCTAGTAAGAATTCTTGTCTCAGACAATTTAGGATAACAGAGAAGGCCTTCATGAGGTTTAGAATGAAAAAAAAAAGAATTTTTAATCTGTTTAAGCTTTGAAGAAAAAGTATAATATATTATCAAGTACAGTGGGTTGGGTGCTCTAGAAACATATAATAAAATGGAGTCTTGGTTATAGGATGCTTATTTGGATCAACATCTATGAAAAAATAAGGTGGTATCAGAAGAGAATAGAATAATTCAGTTATGATATTGGTCCAACAAAACAGTGGAAAACTCTGAAGAGAATATTGTCTTTCAGAGCATCTGGCTGATATGCTCAGATCTTAATACTTTACCTCAGTCATCAACCAGATCTGGGTTTCTCCAAGGAGGGCATGACCTTGGGCAAGGCAGCTCTCTGAAGCTGAGGCAATCTCTGGAAGATCTGATACCTAGAGCCTTTCTGGTGACAGCACTCTCCCACAGATGGAAATAAATCCTTCCTTAAACAAGGACCTGGGTGGAGTCTCA
This sequence comes from Spilogale gracilis, assembly GCA_004023965.1. Taxonomy (NCBI): domain Eukaryota; kingdom Metazoa; phylum Chordata; class Mammalia; order Carnivora; family Mephitidae; genus Spilogale; species Spilogale gracilis. The sequence goes on along the minus strand of PITA01003454.1, from coordinate 3,205 downwards.
TTGTGTCTACAATATCAGAGTAGAATAATTTGGAATATATCATAAACAGATGTTACAGTAATATATACTCTCTGGCTCAGTCTCAGCATATTGTTCCAAGTTTCTTAATGAAGGAAGCTGTGAAACAAGGTGAAAATTAATTCTGAGGACCTAAAAGAAAGTGTAATGTCTACAAAGTCAGACTATCTCAGTAGATTCAACTATTTCTAGGGGAAAAAAATAATTTTAGTAGAAACAGAACAGTAACAATATGTAACTACCTTGGTGGGAAAAATACTTACTCATTCAGCAAGAATTTAGTGATAGAAGCACAGTAAGTCTCAATCCCAGCTGATAACTCTCCCTGAACTAGCTAGCAATAATTTACCACTATAATAATCAAAATTTCAGAAGCTTTCACCATAAAAGCTATTTTTTAATCCAAATGAGATAGGGGGGCATGCAATGCCTTTTGAACTCATTTAGGAACCCACATTTCTTCTACTAAATTGTGTGAATTCTTTACATTAGGCCAATAGTTAAGGGAAAGGAAAGAATGATTAGTGAGGTGTTTCAAAAGACCAGATCTAAAAGTAGTGCTCATCATTTTACTCATGTTCATTGATCATAATTCAGTCACAGATTCTAACTAAACTACAATGGAGACTGTAAAATAAAGTCTGGCAAGACTCTAAGAAAAATAGAACAAGTTGGGTCCTGGTGAACACACATAACCTTTTAATAGCTCCTGAGATGAGTCAGAACATAGGGAAGAACTGAGCAGAACTGCTGGTAAGGTAATTATATTGACATAGAATTCAAAGTAGATAGAAGTGTGATTGTAATTCATATCACCTGAGGAAGTGTGCAGAAGGAAAAACTACAAAATAAGAATAATGGGTTGTACTTTTACTCTATTAAGCAATTATCCTAAAATAATTTGAAAGTCAAGAGAAAATCTCAATAATTCTCCATTTTTTCTTTCATTTGAAGTACATAATGTACAAAGATCTATTGTTAATAACTTGGAATATTGCTACTTATTAAATCATAAACTTCTTTTACTTAGAGACAATTAATGTGCATATGATACAATCTTCTATGCAGATTCAATAATTATTGAAGTGTGTAATGATGGATTACAATCATTATTTTATTTGAAGCTAAAATAATTACTTTCAACTGTTGTTAAATGTCAAGAAAAGTGATAAAATGTGTTGATAGGTTGTTGTAGTTCAGTTGCATTTAAATTTTTAATGAGGTCAAAAGGGGGAAGGAGTAAAGCATCTAAATTAACTGTATAATTTACTATGTAACCTCTTGAGAAAATGTGAACTTAAGAATATAGTAAAGGAAGAAAATGTAGTGTACAGAAACCAACTTCTTCAAATTTAGTCCCTGAAAGATAAGAAATGACTTCATAGCTATGAAATTTCTATGAAAAAAAAAATACTATTAGCATTACTCACAGATAGAAACTGCTAACAACACTGAAAAAAGTAGCTGTGATGAAAAAAAGAAAAACAAATCCCCATCAAGGTTCTACATGCTTTCACCACACCCCTGCTGTACAATAATGCTTGTAGTGAACAAAGTCACACCAGGAAAAATATACACAGGAGACAGAGAGTAGATATCAGTGCAAGAGACCAAGGGAGAATTATGGAAACATCATAAAGATTAAATCCATCATAAATCTGGAAATACATAATGAGTAATTGAATACACAGGAAAATGGACTAAAGAAAGGGGTTTAGGCACCAAATAAATGGCCAGATAGGCTATTTAAATTATAGACTTTTTTACATGGGCAAGCCTGATTTACATGGACCCATTCCCAAAGGCATAACTTTTGATTGGGACAAAGGCAAAAATAAAAGAAAAAAGCACATTTTGGCAATTGGGTGGTAAAGAAGAAAAATTTGAAATTTTAGGATCCTGAAAGACAAAGTCACAACTCACAAGACTCATGACCACTGCTACCAGTGAAACACAGAAGGAAAAACCCTTACTATGTACTCGGACTTTGACAGACAAACAGAAAATGATGCCATTAAACTATAGCTCTGGAAAACAATTTTTAAAAAGATTCAATCTATTTATTTGAGATAGAGAGAGCACAATTGGGGTGAGTGGAAAGGGAGAAGTAGACTCCTTGCTGAGCAGGGAGTCTGATGTGGGGCTTGATCCTGAGACACTGGGATCATGACCTGAGCTGAAGATAGATGCTTAACTGACTGAGCCACCCAGGTTCCCCTGGAAAACACTTAACATCATTAAAGTAAAGAAAAGAAAAAGTCTATAGACAACTATTACAGTAAATCAGGAAACAAATTTTCACAGAAGACAACTGGGGAAAACTTCCCCTGAAAATATAATAATGAAGCAGAAGTACAATAGAATTAAATGTACCCAACAAAACATATGAAGTTATGTCAATTATTCCATGAATCATAATTTAAAAAAACTATCAACAGAAATGTGAACAAAATTGGGAGAAATTAAAACAGTTGATTGAACTCTAAAAAGTAATGGGGAAGACAAAATTACTTCAGAAATAAAAGAAAAATTAGATGTAGAGGGGAGAATAGATACAAATGAAAATTTACTAAGGCACTTTGAAGAATGGCAAGAAAGCAACCAAGAATATGTCAATGGCATAAAGAAAGACTAAACATGGCAAAATAGGAAGTAGCAGAAATAGAAGACAGACAAAATGGAATAATATTTGTATTGCTATTCTCCCTGAAGTAGAAAAACCAAACAATGGAAGGGAATATCTAAAACTATATAATCCAAGAAAATACTCCAGGAATAGCACAAATTGTGAATCTACATTAAAAGATATTTAGTGGATATATGAAAAAAATTAACCCAGAATGATCAATAACAAAATATAGCTTAGAAAAAAATAGATTTCAGTCTACAGTCATATCACCCTGAATGCACCCAAATCTCATCTGATCTCAGAATCTATTGGGGCGCCTGGGTGGCTCAGTTGGTTAAGCGACTGCCTTCGGCTCAGGGCATGATCCCGGAGACCCGGGATCGAGTCCCACATCGGGCTCCCTGCTCAGCGGGAAGCCTGCTTCTCCCTCTCTCACTCCCCCTGCTTGTGTTCCCTCTCTGGCTGTGTTTCTCTCTGTCAAATAAATAAAATCTTAAAAAAAAAAAAAAAAAAAAAAAAAAAAAAAAAAAAAAAAAAAAAAAAAAAAAAAAAAAAAAA